>LPNX010326148.1:97747-115282 GCA_001517045.1 Pseudotsuga menziesii
GGGCGGTACTGTTAAATAGGTTCCATACTTCCAATCCTGATGTATGTCACAATCCTGATATTTCCTTTGTTATTGATAGACAAAGAATCAGCAGTGTATGAATCAGTAATGACAGGCTTCGATGTTGCATAGCCAATTACCCTTCTCTTTTCACTTTGATAAATGCCTCTGTCTTTAATGCTTGCTGTAGAAGACAATATAATAGATTGGGCTCTCAATGACC
Source organism: Pseudotsuga menziesii (assembly GCA_001517045.1). NCBI lineage: Eukaryota > Viridiplantae > Streptophyta > Pinopsida > Pinales > Pinaceae > Pseudotsuga > Pseudotsuga menziesii. The sequence continues at coordinate 97,971 of LPNX010326148.1, forward strand.
ATCTATCATCGTGTCCACCCAAAATACTACTATGATTCAGCATCACCTTTTTTTTTTTTTAGATAACACTATCAGTCACTTACATCAATCTAAATGACACCATCCTTATTAGCTTGAAATTACTCTCAGGATGATATTCTCTTGCTGCTATGTGGACACCCCTGTCAAGTTGGGAGGTAACAAGGAGACAGCTTTCGGAAGATTTTTGCTGCTGGTGTGCAATCGGCGGACAACAGAGTGTTTGGAGGCGAGTCTAGATGTCATAGAAGGTGACAGACAAAGGGATCCTAATGATGTTAGTGAGGATGAAGAGTCTCAAGAAGAAGAGACTACAACTCAAGAAACAACTGAGTTGAGGATGTTGAAACAAGTTTTGGGATCCCCCTCAAGACCATGGCCTGATGTGTCGAACTACAGTGGTGGTTTGAATCCTGAAGAGCTTGTTGGCTGGATCAACGATATGGAGAATTTCTTTGACTATGAAGAAATGAATGATGAAGAGAAGGTAAAATTCACTGTGACAAAACTCAAAGGGCATGCATCTTTATGGTGGGATGGTATACAGGTAGAATGGAGAAGGCAGAACAAGCAAAAATTCTAGAGTTGGAACTGGATGGTTACAAAACTTTGAGGTAAATTTATACCCCAATATTACTAGCTCTCTTTATTTAGACTGATGCAAAATCTTAGGCAGAGGCTCATGTTCGTAAGAGAGTACACCGAAGAGTTTTATAAAGTGAATATAAGAGCAGGTTATGTGCAAGATACTACATAAAAGGTAGCCAGGTATGTGAATGGTTTGAGAATGGATATCCAAGATGAAATTAGGCTGTTGACTCCAAGGATAACAGAAGAAGCTTACCAGCTTACTTTGAAAGAAGAGGACAATATTGCAAGGAGGCAATCAAATTGAGGAAGAGGTCCTAACAAAGGAAGAGGACACCAATTTAAAAGAGGAATATCTACAACTCAAAGAGAAGGAACCAGAAGTTCAAGTCATCAAGGACATCGGGAGGATGACTTTAAAGAAAGAGGATTCTCTCTTAGAGGAAGAGGTCGAGGCAGAGGAAGAGAATTCAAGTGTTTTAAATGCGACAAGAATCGACATCGATCCTTTGAGTGCCAAGAGAACAAGGACATAGGCTCAAGAAATGTTGTTGTTACTCCAACAGTGGAAGGCGAAGTAAAGGAACAAGAGGTTGAAAATGTACCAAAGACAGGCGAGTCTCTTTTTTTAAAGAAAGTGTTGTTGAAGTCAGAGAAAAGGCTTGTTGAACCACCTCAGAGGAAAGCCTTATTCAAGACCATGTGCAATGTTAAAGGGAAGTGCTGCAAGGTAATAGTTGATAGTGGAAGTATGGACAATTTGGTGTCCACTGAATTGGTAGAGAAGTTAAATCTAAAGAAGACTAAGCATCCAACACCATATAAGGTGTCATGGCTTCACAAAGGCCATCCACTGTTGGTAAATGAAAAATGTGAGGTAGATTTACAATTAGGCACCTACAAGGACATAATTCTTTGTGACGTGATGCCAATGGATGTGTGTCACATCTTGTTGGGAAGACCTTGGAAATATGACATAAATGCCATACATGAAAGTAAGAGGAATGTCTACAAGTTTCAAAAATATGGGCTGAACCAAACTTTGCTACTATTGCAAGAAGAAGAGATAGCTGGAAACAATGATCCAAAAGATTTGTTGACGAGTAGCAAGGAATTTCTATAGCAGATGGAGGATAATGAGGTAAATTTTTCTTTGGTTTGTAAACCTAGGGTAGTGTTTACAACTACTAAAATTTCTGATCTGCCTGTTGAGATTCAAGATATGTTAAATAAATTTCTTGATATAGTGGTGAATGATTTATCAAGTGAATTTCCACCTAAGAGGAGTATCAGCCACCATATTGACTTGATACTTGGATCAAACTTACCAAACAAGGCTGCATATAGAATGACACCTCAAGAAAATGAAGAAATTAGAAACCAAGTGCAAGATTTATTAGATAAAGGATTGATCAAAGAAATCCTTAGCCCATGTGATGTACCAACAGTTTTAATCCCAAAGAAGGATGGAACCTGGAGGATGTGCACTGATTCAAGAGCCATCAACAAAATAACAATCAGATATAAATTTCCCTTGCCAAGAATAGATGATTTACTAGACCGTGTAAGGGGTGCAAGGTATTTTTCCAAGATTGATTTGAAAAGTGGTGACCATGAAATTAGAATCAGAGAGAGAGATGAGTGGAAAACAACATTCAAGACAAACGATGGGTTGTATGAATGGCTTGTCATGCCATTTGGCTTATCAAATGCACCAAGTACTTTTCTGGGATTAATGAATGAGGTGTTGAAATACTTTATTGTAAAGTTTTTCATAGTTTATCTAGATGATATACTAATATATAGTCGGTCCAAAGAAGAACAATTGAGGCACTTGAGTCACATCTTAAAGAAATTGCAGCAGGAGAATTTGATAATAAATATGAAAAAGTGTTCATTCTTGAAGTCTGAACTTATATATCTTGGATTTGTCATTTCTGAGGAGGGATTAAAGATGGATCCTGAAAAAGTGAAATCTATCCAAGAATGGTCTTCACCCAATAATATTTCCGAGGTAAGGAGCTTCCATGGTCTGTCTAGTTTTTACAGGAAATTTATAAGAAATTTTAGTAATATTAGTGCACCAATAATTGAGACCATTAAAAAAGATAAGCAGCCATTCAAATGGACTGCTGAATATGAAAGGAACTTTCAGTTATTGAAAAAAAGAGTCACTGAACAATGTATTTTAGCTTGACCATATTTCCAAAAACCATTTCAAGTGAAGTATGATGCCAGTGGAGAATCCATAAGAGCTGTGTTGAACCAAGAAGACAAACCCATAGCCTATTTCAGTAAGAAGTTGAATGAAGCTATGAAGAAATACTCATCATATGAAAGAGTTTTATGATATAGTTCAATCACTGAAAAATGGAGGCATTACTTGTTTCCTAGATAATTTATTTTGTATTCAAACAATCATGCCTTACAATACATAATGCATCAACCAAAACTGAATCAAAGACATGTAAAATGGGTTGAATATCTGCAAAATTTTACTTTTGTGATAAAGCATATTAGTGGAAAATCCAATAATATTGCAGACGCCTTAAGCAAGAGGGCTTTGATAATACAAGGAAATCAAGTGCAGGTTACCGTGTTTGACTCAATGAAAGAGTTGTATGAAGATGATGTAGATTTCAAGGAAGCATTTGAGGCTTGTAAAAATCCAACAGTAAGGGACAAAAATCCATGGTTAGAATATATAAAACATGATGGTTTACTGTTTAAAGGTAATCAACTTTGTATTCCTAAATGCTTAATGAGGGAAAACTTAATAAAAGAGAAACACAGTGGAAAACATTGGCCAAACATTTTGGAAATGAGGGAAAACATTTTGGACATGATAAAACTCTGGAACAATTGAAACATGTTTATTTTTGGCCAAGAATGAGAGAATATGTGCATAATTTCATAGATAAATGTACAGTCTGTCAGCATGCAAAAGGGAGAAGCTAAAATACAGGTCTGTACACACCACTTCCAATTCCCAAGAGACCTTGGGATTCAATTAGCATGGATTTCATTTTGGGTTTTCCAAAAACACAGAAGGGTCATGATTCAATTTTTGTTGTTGTTGATAGATTCTCCAAAATGACACATTTTATCCCTTGTTTCAAATGTAGTGATGGTACAAATATAGCCAATCCGTTTTCTAAGGAAATTGTAAGATTGCATGGGCTTCCAAGAAACATTGTTTATGATAGAGACTCTAAATTCCTTGGAAATTTCTAGAAAACTATGTGGATGAAACTTGGGACAGATCTGAGTTTTAGCTCAGCATACCACCCTCAGACTGATGGGAAAACCGAAGTGGTTAATAGAAGTTTGGGAAATATTTTAAGGAGCTTAGTTGGAGAGCGTCCCAAGTAGTGGGATCAAGCACTCGCTCAGGATGAATTTGCTTATAACGATTCCCTAAACAGGAGCACAGGTCAGAGTTCATTTCAGATTGTATATGGAATGCACCCAAGAGGCATTTTTGAACTCAGGGATTTAGGAAGAGTTGAAAGAAGAAGTGCAAATGGAGAGGAATTTGCTATAGCAATGCATGAGGTCCATGAACAGGTGAAATTGAAATTGCAGGACAACAACATCAAATAGAAAGGCAGAGTAGATTTGAAGTTGAGAGAGCAGAGTTTCGAAGTCGGTGAACTAGTTTTGGCGCACGTAACGAAGGAAAGATTTCCGAAAGGAGAATATAATAAATTGAAATATAAGAAAATTGGACTGTGTAAAATTCTCAGGAAATTTTCAAACAATGCATATGAACTAGAATTGTCATCGGGCATGGGAATAGCGCGAATTTTTAATGTTGCAGATTTATATAAATACAATGTAGATACAACAGAAGGAATAGTGGAAGAGGATGACAATAGTAAAACTAGACAATAGGTCCAATGGCAGAAACATATGCCAGTTGAAGCAAGACTATAGGAAGAGAAGATCTTGGACAAGAGAGTGAAGAAGAAAACTAGAGGAAACGAGTATGTTGAGTACTTAGTGAGGTGGGTAGGTAATCCAGTAGAAGATTCAACATGGTTGACATCCACAATGTTACAATAAAGTGGCACCTGTATAGAAGAACTCATGGACAGGAGTCCATGAATCTTTTCATGTCCGAAAGTTTGATGTAGGAGCATTAGGAAGGAAAATAATTTTTTATTATCATTGTGCTCTAGATTTGACTGAGTTAGTTTGAGTGATAGTGAGGTGTGCGTTGTAATAAAGGATTTTATAGCCAAATGGGCTCTCAAAATCTTTAAGAGCCAATTTTTAGAGATTTGTTTAGATTGGATTGTGATATTTAAGTATTGTAGATCCTATTTGTTAGGATCTCAAACAGATTCCTTTGGTCCTATAAAAATAGCATTGTAATCGAGTTTTTGGGTTGTTGTTGGAATAAGGAAATAGAGTATTTGTACTCTATGGGTTTTCATGAAGTTATTTGGTTCCAGATAACCTCTTCCTGTTGTGATAATATTCACTGGTTGTATGAATCTAAGCCCAGTGTTGAGTCTTGCTGGAAATCAAGTCAATTGATCGTGATACTGATCAATTGATTATGATAACTTGTATATATTATTATTGTTACCATGATTGAGAATGAATCTCCAGAAACATTGAAGAGTTTTCCTAGCAAGGAGGTAGCTCAGAATCACTTGAATCAAACCTGCGTTTTCAAGGGAAAACTCCATGACCGAGTCCAGATGACCCACGATTTCAAACGCAAACATTCAATTTCTGGATCGAATCCTTAGAAAAAGGCCCTACACACAATACTAAAACCTTGGATGCCTTCACCATTGAAGTTAAACAGAGGAAACATTGCCAGGTTGTTTCTACTCCGTTGGATTGAACAATGGGTGGGCACGATTTGATGTGGAAAGTAAAATTGTGGAAAATTCAAACAAATCTACATGTTTAAACAGAGTGTAATCAATGGTGGCTGAGTATGCATTTGAAGTTCTATTTGTTTATCTATATATATATTATTTAGCATTTGAAACTAGCTCAACACAATTCATATTTTATTATAGTGGAAATATTGTATGGTTCGCCTACAAGGCCATCACCTCAACACATTAACTAACAATCTATTCCACTGATAAGAGGAGTTAGGGTGGGTCCCTAACACACCCTCCATTTTATAAAGAAACCTTCTCCTCAACACTCGAGACGAGGAAATTGGTGGAGAATCTCTATTGGTTCCCATGTAGCATCTTCAAACTGTGTATCCTTTCGTTGGATTAAAAATTCTTGGATAGTGTGCTAGTGAAGATTATGCTCATGTTTGTTCAAAACAACCCCAAGTTGCAACTAAATGGAATTCTCGTCATTCAGTTTTGGAAGGTTGGTTTGAACTTTGTAATTGGACTCAAGCACTTTCTTCAAGCATGATACATGTTAAATTGGGTGTAGCTTAGAATCATTGGGTAGAGCCAATTTGTAAGTATTGGTTCTATGCATTTGAGTATTGTATAATATCCATAAAACATAGGACTTATGTTTTGATGGCTCTTATCCTTGAGTGAGGCTTGCTTATATGGTTGGATATGTAAAAATACATGATCCCAATTCAATAAATTGATGCCCAGAGCGATGTTTATTTGTTTGTTGCTTGACATGATTATGGGCCAACAATAGATTTTTTGAGGATACAAAGAATGTCAGCATGTGCTATCAATGTGTTGTCCACCTCTTGAACCTTAAAGAGGCCTCACAAGTATGAGATTACTAACGGGGGTGTTTGTCCATAAATTGTCTCAAAGGGGTCACTTTAGTAGCACCATGATATGTAGTAGTGTACCACCATTGGACCCATTGGGCTATTGTTATGAAGGAAAACAATGTAAATAAGATTTCAATTTTTTTTTTATTGCTTCTATCTGGCCATCAATTTGGGGGTGATATGCAGTGTGGAGATTCAATTGGGTTAAACCCTAAACAACTTCGGTAAGAAATTGTTGGTGAAGGTGAGATCATGATCAATCACAATGGATACAGGCATGCCACACGGTTTAAAATATTGTCCATGAAGAGTTGTGATACTATGGTGGCATAAAGGCACATTAGTGATGATATTTGGAAAGGCAATCAACAACTATTATAATCACAAATTTGTTGTTCGATTTTGGTAATCCCACAACGAAATCCATAGAAATATCAATCAACATAGTTGTAGTAGTGGGAAAGGGTTGTAATGCATCTGGAGGTTTTACTATTTCCCTTTTGTGTTGTTAGCAAGTATCATATTATGCCACAAAGGTTTTGTTGAATTTTTAATGGCTATATCAGATCTTAATACATTTTTCATCATAACAGCATAACCATAAGCCAAAAGATCACTAAAATATAGACACGCACAACCATGCAAAAAGAACACAAAGATTTATCCTGGGAAAACCCTAAAGGGAAAAACCCAGCAAAAGCTTCCTCAATATAGATGCCCCAAAAAGATAAAAGGTAAAACCCAAAAGACTGATCCTCCTTCTTCTCCAGCCACAGCTCTTTCTCTCTCTCTCATGCACTACACAAGTGAGTGCGTGTGTTCCAAATGAGGAGCGCCACACCTCTATTTATATTCATCCATTCACTTAATAATAAATTCAGTCATGTAGGCTCGAGTATTCCTAATTTAATCATATAGGCTTGAGTAACCACAAATGGGGTGCTAATGACCCACATTACAATTTGAGGGGACTTTCTCATGACTCTTATTATTTATTCCGATTAGAAGCATCAGGGTATAAAGTAATACAAGTGGTTCTCCCAGTAGGACCATCGGGGACCACAAAAGATACATATAGAATATTCTTCGAAGTTACAATATTTCAACACTTCCCCTTAACGAGAAGGGTATTCTACAACAACATCAACAACAACAATAGTAGGATATAGAGAGAGGACATCATCAACATCATCAGGGTAACACATCTATAAATCATTGGAATCTTTTCAACATCATATAGTCTTCATCTTCAATCTTCAACGATAACAACACTTTGACCGCTTTGATTGATAACATCATCAACAACACTTTGAACTTTCGATCAACAACAACATCTTCAACACTTTGACCTTTCGATCAGCAACAACATCTTCAGCACTTTGACCTTTCGATCAACAACATCATCATCAACACTTTGACCTTTCGATTAACAACAACATCTTCAGCACTTTGAACTTTTGAACAGCAACATCATCATCACACTCTGATCTTTCGATCAGTACGTCATCATCATCACACTCTGATCTTTCGATCAGTAACATCATCATTAGCAACAACCTGCAATCCACAACACGAAGACAACAGTCTTCGGATCACTTTTGGACTTAAATTCTAGGGATGATACAATCCCACCACATTCTCAACAATCGAAGTCATCATATTGATTATGGGATAATCAATCCCTATCACTTTAGGATTAGGTCCAAGGATGATGCAATCCTACCACATTCTTGACAACCGAAGTCACCGGATTGATTACGGGATAATCAGTCCCTATCACTTTAGGACTAGGTCCAAGGATGATGCAATCCTAGCACATTCACATGGACCTAAGCCTCCGTATACATTTTGAACAGAAGTTCAGGGATGATGCAATCCCACCACATTCATGGGGACCGAAGTCTCCAGATACATTTTGAACAGAAGTTTTGGGATGATGCAATCCCACCACATTCACAGGGGTCGAAGCCTCCAGATACATTTTGAACAGAAGTTCATGGATGATGCAATCCCACCACATTCACGCGAACCGAAGTCTCTGGATACATTTTGAACAAAATTTTAGGGATGATGCAATCCCACCACATTCACGGGGACCAAATCCTTCAAATACATTTTGAACAGATGTTCAGGGATGATGCAATCCCTCTACATTCATGAGGACCGAGGTCACCGGATCACTTCTGGACAAATGTACTGACATGATACAATCCCTCTTCATTCTCGAGGACCGAGGTCACCAGATCACTTTAAGGCAAGTGCCCAGGGATGATACAATCCCACTGCAACATCATTACTCCCCCTTTCGAGGAAGGTATTTTCGAACAACACCAAGCTTGTCTCGAAAGTGTTTGAACTTTACTTGAGACAGAGGCTTCGTCAGTACATCATCATCTACATATTCAGTATGTGAATACTGAATTATCACTATCTATATCTCCAGTATGTGAATACTAAAAGCATCGTCATCTATATCTTTAGTATAGAAATACTGAATCACCATCATTTGCATCTACAGTATGTAAATACTGAAACATCATCTATCTCTTCAGTATGGGAATATTGAAACATCATTTATATCTTCAGTATCGGAATACTGAATCACCATCATCTGCATCTACAGTATGTAAATACTGGATTTCTATGTGTTATGACAGAACACAGGGTTCTCTGTCATCACAACTCTGGTTATCACATAGAATCATTGTAGTATCCATCTTCAGGTCAAAGAGACCTAACATCAGCTTCTAAAGCCATATGGATTCACAACTTAGTAGAGCAATCTGCTATGTATTCTGCTTCAGCCGTGCTAAGAGAAACACTGGACTGTTTCCCGCTAAACCATGAACTCATAGTATATCCCAGACAATAACATCCACCTGATGTGCCTCTTCTGTCTGAGACACTTCCAACCCAATTTGCATCTGTATAGCCATATAATCTGTAATCATGGTTTCCATCATAGTATAGATCAAAGTCTATAGTCCCTTTTAGATATCTCATCACATGCTTTGCAACTATTAGGTGAACACATCTAGGTTGAACTAGATACTGACCCAAGGTGTTCACAGCAAACCAAATGTCTGGTCTAGTATTTGTTAGATACATTAACGACCCAATAATATGTCTGTATTGAGTCACATCCACTAACTCTGATGAGTCATTAGCTAACAACTTCAAGTTGGAATCCATAGGTGTGGCCATGGCTTTGCATTCCAACATATCGAATCTTTTCAATATCTCTACTGCATACTTTCCCTAGTTGAGAAAGATTCCTTCTAAATATTTCCATACTTCTAGACCTAGGAAATAATGCATTAACCCAAGGTCTTTCATCTAAAATTCTTCAGCAAGCTTCTTCTTGCATTCTACAATCTGTTTCTCATTCCCTGTCAAGAATAGATTATCCACATACAGTAATAGTATGACATGTTCATCTTCTATAACCTTGAAGTAAAGGTTAGGATTGAATTTCATCAGGAAACTATCTATCCTTCGATACCAAGCTCTAGGAGCTTGCTTCAGGCCATAGAGGGCCTTCTTCAACTTGCATACATGAGTCCATCTGTCTTCAACTTCAAATCCTTGTGATTATTTGATGTAAAACTCTTCCTCAATCATACCATTAAGGAAGGCTTGTCTTTACTTCATCATGGAAGAAACTACCATGATAGTTCTGAAGGAAGTGTACCTTGATTCCTAGAGTAAGTGTCTCTTCAGAATTAATTCCCTCTTTCTTATAGAAACCTCTATCCACAATTATTTCCTTACTTCTATCAACAACATATTTTATCTTGCAAATCCATTTGGAGGATAGCACATTCTTGGTTTCTGGTTTGAGTACTATATCCCAAACATCATTCTAGTATTCTTTCATCATAACATCTTCCATGAGTTTGTCTTGTTAGGTCATCAACATATCCTAGTCTTCTGCATTCAACCTTGAAGGTTGGAACCCACTTTACTCTTGGTAAAGTCTCGATCCATCAGGAATTTGTCCATCATGTCGTACCATGTCGAACTAATATATATTCTATAGTCACCCCCCCTAAAGTGGAGTATCATCTTCCCTCTTCATTCTGTACATGTGGTTCTATGCTTGATATATACTTCCAGTAGGTCTGGTCAATAGAGTATGTCATGTAATAGTCTATTCTTTCTTAGGAAAATCATGAACCTTGCTTTGTACACTTGTTCTTGTAGATCCATATGGAAGATACTATGTACTTCCCTTTATGTCTCGAAACCATATCGTATACATCATTCCCCATGATCAACTGTTACTCTTTGATCATGGCTTCTTTCATAGCTGGAAAGGTTAGCATCAATAATGTCACCTAACTATGTTACACAAATAGAGTGTGTCTGAGGCCTCTTAATTTGGTTTGGAAGTCTCTCCATTATTTTCTTCATCTTGAGTTATATCTCGTATCCATGGTGGTTTTCATCCTTTGAGGTGGATCTACCGCTCTCTGAAGCTCTTTCTTTCATCATGGTGCCTCTGACCCTGGGAGCTTCAGATTCATGTTTATTGGAGTGAATCTTGAATTGTCATCACTTGTTCTTCGGAACAAGTCTCATCCTTCTTTTCTTGTAGGTGGTCATGTACTGGACCTTTCCTACAATTCAAATGCACCAGTTGCATGGTTAGAACTATTTTATAAAACATATGCATAACGAAAAATTCTTATGCATCATGCAATTGTTTAGCCAATACAACATTCATCCATATCTCATGGAAACTTTCTAGATGCCTTCCATGTATACCATGACATCATTGAGATTGTGCACTAATCCAATATGTCAGCAAAGAGGTTTCATTCTAGATAAGTAGCAATGGAGAGTTGTATAGCACCATGAGATACTTACCCATCACATGCATATTAGTAGTATAATGTCATTAATGCAAACAATCTATCATGCATAACATATCAACTGAATATAATCAAATGCATAACAAAACAATATCATGAAATGACAATTGAATGCTTATCTTTTATTCATTTCGTGGGTAGACTCCTTCTTGATCCTTCTACTTCATCATCTTCTTCATTCATGACATCATCATTTCTCATCCAAATGCTAAGATGGATAATGGGTTCTTCAAGAATTGAGTTCTTCATATTACTCATTGCTTGAGGAATATTCTTTGAATTGTGAGTGCTTGATCTTCAGTTGCTTCCATCTTCTCTTCTCTTATGATGAGTTGATTTTCTTCTTGTGTAAGGCTTTAGCCTCATTTCCGTTTGGAACTGGAACCTCTCTACTTATGTAGGTGTCCAATTCATTTTCTTCAAGAACGAGTGAGATCCAATACTTCCATTTTTGGAAGTTGTCAGTTTCACCAAGCTTGTCATCAATATGGTGTGATTGGACATTTTGAAATAATAACCTCAAATGTGAATAGAAAAAGATTAGATCTTACCGATTTGAGGTGTCTGTCCTGGTTTTGGAGCTGGCTGATCTAGGGTTTGTCAGAGAAACCCTAATTTTCAAAACTTGGAATCTTTTAGATATGATTGGATAGAAACATAGACCTATTCAAGTTGAGCTGTCCAATGTATTCCTTTTCTGAAAACAGTGGAGGGAAGCTCTCGGAACAGGAAGCCCTAGTTTACCAATTTCATCTGCATAAATTCCTGATATTGTTTCTCTGGTATATCTGAAATTACTGCTCCTCTATGTCTGAAACTTCACACTGAGATAGCCCCACTTCTCCTTGTTTCAACACCACAGGTTTTAGCAGAATTGGTTTCACCAATTGGGACTTATGATCATTTTCCCAAGCTGAACTGTTACAGGACTGTTCAGAACAACGAAGCTGTACAGACTTTCACATGTCACTGTTTCATATTCTGTGCTCAAAACTTGTACCACATAAATTAAATTCTGTGCCCTTTCTGGAACATCTTCATAAATTTGATTTGGACCTTTGTAGCCCAAGATATAGCAATTCTCCCCAGGTGTCTTGTTTAGGGATGAATCCTGGAAGAGGCTGGAACCCTAACTTGGAGGGATCATATCTCCCAGAATATACCGAATCGGAGGCTGAATTTTGGATAAAATGTAAATCAGGATTTTACCTTTGGCCTATGAAAGTTTCAAAGCATGAGCCTTCTCCAATCCCGATATATAGCGAATGTACCAAAACTTATCAGTTTTAGTATTTAGGGTTTTTCCAGCTCGTGGTCAAACTAGGGTTTGACTTTCCCGGAGTTTTACCCAACCAAAAATATTGAAACAGGTCTCTAAACTTTGATTTTGATGAGTAGATAAATTCTATGCCAGGCTCACTCAAAAATTCCTCTTCTGTTGAAAGCCCTAATTTCCTGCACCAAAAACTGAAAATGCTCGGAATCAAATTCCGCTTCGACAGAAAGATGCGCCCTTCAATGGAGAGTCATCCTAGCATACTTTTGATGATGGATTGTGGAGAGAGACCCAAAAAGTAAGAATCCCAAGATTTTGTAGCTACACAATGTATTCTTTCACGGTGGCTCTGATACCATGTTGAATTTTTAATGGCTATATCAGATCTTAAAACATTCAGCATCATAACGGCATAACCATAAGCCAAAAGATCACTGAAAGATAGACACGCACAACCATACAAAAAGAACACAAAGATCTATCCTAGGAAAACCCTAAAGGGAAAAAACTAGCAAAAGCTTCCTCAATATAGATGCCCCAAAAAGATAAAAGGTAAACCCAAAAGACTGATCCTCCTTCTTCTCCAGCCATAGCTCTTTCTCTCTCTCTCTCTTGCGCTACACAAGTGAGTGTGTGTGTTCCAAATGAGGAGTGCCACACCTCTATTTATATTCATCCGTTCACTTAATAATAAATTCAGTCATGTAGGCTCGAGTAATCTTAATTTAATCATGTAGGCTCGAGTAACCATAGCTGGGGTGCTAATGACCCTCATTACAATTTGAGGGGACTTCCTCATGACTCTTATTATTTCTTATGATTAGAAGCATCGGGGTATAAATTAATACAAGTGGTTCTCCCGGTAGGACCATCAGGGACCACGAAAGATACATATAGAATATTCTTCGAAGTTACAATATTTCAACATGTGTAGATGTACTTCTTCATACGTTTTGAAACAAATAAGTGCTTAATCCTTCACATGTTTCCAGATGCCTGAATGACAAGCTGTGGGAGATAAGTGTAATTCATATAACACCATGGAGTTAAATGAGGAATCCTAAACCAAAACATTACAACATTTTTACTGAATCCTATCCTACCAATTGTAATCGAGGTATGGTTATGGGTTGACTTGTAGTTGGTGTACCATATGCTGATCTTGGCATCCTATGACCATTCCTAATGAATCACATGCAACCAATTAGGCACAATGAAAGAGAAGCAACATATGGAACCTTCCTATCAATGCCTTAGAGAGAGTATCAACCACACCATTTCCTTACCCTTGTAGATAATCTCATTATCATAGCCTAACATTTTGGTTATCCACTTTTGTTGCTCTATGAATGACAACCTTTGTTCTACAGAAATATTTCAAGATAATCTAGAAATAATGCCCCATCAAATAAGGACACCACATATCAATTGTATAAAGAATGGCCAACATTTCCTTGTCATAGTGGATCCAAGTGTATCTCCCAATAGACCAAAAATGAAAATATTCAAATGTTGAGTATAGAGCTCGTCAAGAGATTTTCGACGATACTTGTTTCGTTAAAAACATACTTCGAATGCAAAAGATATTGGGTTTTTAAGTTTTGATGAAAACATGAAAAATGGGTGCTATGTGACACAACCTTTAATATCCCTGATTCCGGTGGGTCACGAAATCTATGAATTTGTCAACATTAATCAATTTTACATTGATTTATAACTTTTACCAGCAACATGTATTCTCATAGACATTTCATCAAACACTTTAGACACATTCCATAACACATCACAATGGCGAGATGATATTGGCGCATTTATTATTACTAACAAAGAGTAAATAGTACAATAACTATGGCTGTGATATCACCTACCAAGCTACATTCAACAAGAACCTGAAAGGTGATGCCAACCCGAATGATGAAGCTCCAATGAAGACCCTGAATGGATCCTCCCCCTTTGTCCAGCTAGGGTGGGTCCGTCACACCACCGAAACTAGACCAAAATGGATGGATGGAGTTTGCCAACCTATTGGCCCAATTTTTTGAATCTAGGCCAATAAGGAGGTTTTGTCCACACAATCTGCTTAAAACAACGTCTGGTATGTTTGGATTAACAAAACCTCGCAGGTTATGGTCCTGCTACCAGCTAGTTTGTCTCTTAGGGAGAACTTAAAACCAGCAAAATCTAACCTATTCTAATATTTATCCTACCTAAATACCTAAAATATCCTAAGGTTGCTTTCTTAAGGAAATACTTCGGTTTTTGGGAAGTTTTCTAAAATATGAAAACTTATGTAAAGTATGCAGAATGATTTAACAGTGCTAATTAAACTTAAAAATAATAAAATTTAAACTAATTAATCTATCTATCCTATTTAACCCTATCTCAGCTGAGAGCAAATTTAAGACTATTATTAATTATTAATCAATAACAGAAAAACTGGAGTGTGATCGAAACAAACATATTTAAATCACAACAAAAGCCATTCTGCTATAATAGAAATGAAATCTAACTTGTAAACACATAGTTAATTTCAACTTCCTAAAACTGGTTAATAATTAATGATCAAGATAGTCTTTTGAATTTGAGATAATGCTTATTTAAAGTCACTGTTAACATACAAATGAGATTTTAAATAAACAGAAAAGTATATCATTAAAACTTATGTTTATAGTAAACACACTAATAAACAAAACCATAATGAAATATTTATTCAAAAACACTAACTTGAACTGATAAAGTGAAATTGATGATTGAACATCAGTATGTCACAGCAATACTGAGTTAATATATAAGTTGAAAACAACACACTGAAATATATATATATATAATCCAAAAAACGAAATACCAGTCACAGTATTTGTTTGCAGATGTCCAGTATCATTCACATTAAAGCTTCAACTCCAAGTATGATATGGTACTAGTAACAACATATATTTCAAAATAAGTTTTCTTTGCACACTCTATCTTCTCTAGTTCATCAAAACTCTTCCCTTATATACTATCAAGATTCAGTTTTCCTCTATAAATGTTGCATGCAACATTATAGGGATTGTTTTAACAAAAAAGGGCATCTAATTACACCTACTACTAAAAATAGAAATCGACTGGCCTGAATTGAGGCATTCCAGAAAGTTCTTGATTATTGACAAAACTCCAGCTCACAACCAAACAGCCACATCTCCAAGCCATTGTATGATCACGTTGTATACTTCTAGAAAAAGAGTGGTGATAAAACTTCCTGCATTGAAGTCAATCAAAGCATCTTATTAAAATCAATTTACTACACAGCTAACAGAAATAACTTAAAATTTTAAATGCATGCCTGTTAAATCTCCGATTTTACAGGCATGCAAATCGAAATTACTATTACCTGTTCTGCTGCGACATATGAGATGAGAAAACCATTAAGTTTCATTATGAAGAGCAACTACTCTTCTAGCTTCGGCTAGTTTAGCCTTCAACTTGATAATTTTAATATTTTGTTTTTCAATTCGTTCCAGTAGCAGCTGATTTGTACTTAAAATCGATTTCTTGGATTTTTTGTATTGATTCTTCTTAATGTTCACCCTTTTCCACCTATCAATCCATTCTAGCAATTCTTTTCTGAAAGTTTTGTTTTCTTCTTCCAATAAGGCTGTACTTGATAGACACTGTTTGAGCTTTCCTTTGAACTCTGTGATTTTATTTTGATAGACATTGCCTAACACCTGTTGCAGAGTTTCGTCTTCTTTATTTACCTTTACCTGAGGAGAACGAGGACTGTCGCTATGCTGACTGTGTAATGGTTCAAGTTCTACATCGTTTGCATTTGTTTTTGATTGGATGCCTTCGACATCATTTGATTGCACATCACTTCCCTGCGCAGTAGTAGAATTCCCTACACCCATTGTGTTAGGGATAGACAACGGAATATCATCTTCAATATTCACAATTGTAGGTTTAGTAGCTGTAGATTTGGAAGTCTGTTGATCCGCCCTATATCCTGAAACCAAATGAATACTATGCATGCTCCTTCTGACTCTTCGTGAAAACGATAAGTTTTCAAAACCCAACCCTTCTTTGTCACAACAAACCTAAGCCAAATGATCTAACTTATGCATAGAATCTTTATTGCATTCATCAGGTTTATTTGCTTCATCATTTTTATTGTTTTCACCTTCAGCTAATCCTTCTTTTATGTTTGCAGGGTTGCTATTATTCTCACCAGGTAAGGGTTTATCCATGATTTCCCTAGAATTGCAAGGAATTGAAACCCTATCGTCATTCTCATTAATTTCATTGTCTATGGGCATGTTTACGACCTCGGGTTCCTTGACCTCTGAGCTATCAACCCCAGGATTTATGACCTTTCGTTTCCTACGAGCCGATGGGGATGGATTAGGCCAGTATTGTGTCGGCCCCAATTGACAATCAACTAGAAACTTATCCCAAGACACACCCTTAGCAGATAGTTGAAATTGCAATAACATTTTTATCAACCCGTGATGACAAAGACTACTGTCAGGATTATTGAAATTCTTAACAGACTGCGACATTTTCTTAAGACTTTGCCATAGATAGAAGGGTAAGTTAAGTTTGCAACCCTTTACTGCTAACAGTAATCGTAAATGATATAGGTGTAAATGGGAATATCGTCCACAACAGGACACGTACCTTACTAAGATTTCATAGTACATTCTCCATTCGGGCTTCAGAAATTTCACAGGGACACCAATCTTTAGCTTCATATTATCCGGTAATGGCATTAACAGAGCCAAGCATTTCTTCTTATTGACCACCGTGCCTTTAAACCAACGTTCCCCAACCTGTGGAAGTTTAGTGGCTT
>LPNX010326148.1:115446-314866 GCA_001517045.1 Pseudotsuga menziesii
AGTGATACACTAACTTGGCGAACCAGAGACACGGTGACTGATAGAATCATCATTGCAGCCATTGATTATTGACAGTGGTTCATAATTAATAGGTACAATGACGTAATTTGAAATAACTATTAGCATTTAACACTGCCAACACTATATTACCATATGCATACAATTGTCGACTCTATCAAGGGGTGAAAGCCATGTTTTCATACCAGCTCATCGATCCAAAAGATTGATCGTTTATCGATTTGACAATCGGTTTATTGCATGGCCAGCTAATCCAAACAATCATCCCTATTTTATCATGTTACGTAGTGGTATGAAGATTAATAAATCGCACTCTAATGTTAATGATGCAAAAATGGCTAGATTAATGTCTATACTATATATGTACAAAACTAAGTTTAAGCCCTTTAAACATCCTATCGACACATATATACCATCATTCAGGATATTTATCATAAGTAAAAGTTTCCTATATGAACATCATTTATCCATTAACTATGATATTTACAAAGTTCATAATAGAGTATTACATATGATGTTAACTTTCGAAAATTCTCTTAGTCTTAGGACTAATAATACCCTATTTAACATACACTATGTTTTATGAAATTTCTCTTGGCACAAATCCCTTAAGTCACATAAATTCATTTTGATGATTTCGATAACTTAATGAAAATTTACGAAACTTATCTGATAGTTGTTTAAAAGCCAAGTTTTATGATCAAGTTTCTTTCAGCTTTAGAATCATTAAATCACTTTCCTTTGATTGAGAGTACCTTCAGAATCAAAGATTCTGAAGGTGCTCTTTCATAATACTAAAAATGATAAATCACATGAAGAGCTGATCTCTCTTCATTTCGTCAAGAAATGAAGAGGTTGTTGCTGGCTGCCAACACAACCCCAAACAAAAACTCTAGGCTAACCCCTAGACGGTCTCAAGAACAAATCTCCAAATATTCAAGCATCCCTTTTCCCTTTGCCTCCACCTCCTTTTATCCTTGGAAAGTCTCCAATACCATGGATAAATACCATCGGCCAATAAAAACCATGTTCTATTATCTACTTGTTTCCCATACCATAGAAAAATACTATAGAACAACAGAAACCATGCACTGGGTAATTATTACTTCCCCTTAGCCAATAATTATTTTCTCCTTATTTGTCACCATTAATAATTTTCTAAATGCTTCTTAAGTGACCTTGGTCTATTTTCCTTAGGCCAAAATTGGGGACATGACAGTCCTCCCTTCCCAAATATGCTTGTCCTCAAGCAATGAAGAAACCATACCATCACATCATCAATCTTCCACCATCAACCATGCACTTAATGTGAAGAATAATGATACCAGGATCCCAAATGATCCTCAGAAATGCAAGGTGCAATATATTTCTCCTATGCAATGCAGTAGAGGCACATGGAAGTCATCATGACGCCCTGTAAGAAAAACATAAGTCCATCCAAAATCATGTAGGAAACCATAACGAACTACTACAAAGATGAACCCATGGAGAAGAGACGAGGTGTGCTTCCTCAATCCAACCAACCAAAATGTGTTCCCAATGAGCTTCCCATAATCAACAATGCTTGGGTCCCACTGCTTGCTCACTCTCCTAGTGTGAAATGTCATAAAGAACAAGTCCCGCAAGTATGGGATGCCAAGGTCCCAACACTTGCGCACCCCATCAATACATAGTGTGAGTACATACAAATTAGAATGTGGGCTGCCCAAGTCCAAATGCTTGTGCATCTCTACCATGCACAAGGTCTCCCAAAATAGTACATCAAAGTAGGAGAGGTACCATGTCCTCCCAATTATTCCAACCAAGTGTGGAATGCCAGGATCCTATAACTGGCGCATTCCATCAATACATAGAGTGGTACCAAATAATACATCATGGGGAGGGGTGCCAGGATCCCAAGTTCTACTATGCATTCTACCATACATCATAATCACTAATATAGATAAATCATAATGAAACATAGTGAAATGATACAAAGATATGCCACTCCCGATGTGGCTGAAGTGATCATTCATCAAAGAGCACTCAAGAAGCTTGCACCTCCAATCAAGAAAATCATCATGTGTCAAACGCACACAATCATGAAGATACCAATCAAATCTAATCCAGTAACATCGGTGAGGATCCCATGTCTCATAATGCTACAATAAAGAATAAGATGTATCAAGATGTCTCATCATGTGTTCTCTTATCCAAGCAATGGATGAAGAACCTCCATCAATCAAAGAAGGAGCCTCCAAGTGGCTCAAGGAAGTGCATCCATGAGTAGAAGTGATACAAAACAATGGATGTAAATGCTGCTCAAAAGGAATTGGTGCACATATCATAGGATCATCATGAAGGGTAGGAGTCTCATACTCCTCATGTGGCACTAACAGAAAAAACCCCTTCACCCAAACTTCACTGGGATGAAAACTGAAAGAAGTAACAGTGTAGGATGAAGTGTAATGCACCAACTCATCCTCCAAGTCAGAAAATTGGAAACCTCTCCTCAAGGCTGGTTCCATGTGTGGGATCATGTGCCTCTTCCACAAGTGCGAGACTTGCACTATGAGACAACTCGTGTTCTTCTTCATCCATGGCAAGTGTTTGCCATTCAGCTTGCTCATCTTTCAACCCTTCAAACATTTGTAAATCAGTTTGAATCTCATGGTTCACCACACCATGAGGAGTCTCTCTGCTATCATCCATACAAAAATCAGAAACATAGGAAGCAGACCATGAACTTTGCAACTCTTCAAGAAGTTGCTCATTTTGGACCTTAGATTCTTGAAGTGCTTCTTGAGCATCCTTCAGACAATCTTGGGTGGAATTCAATTCATGTTTGAGCTTGAAAATTTCCTCATTATCTCTTATGGAGGCTTCATGTAATATTTCAGCAAGCTCAATCAAATGACTTCTATAAAAAATCAAACACATGATATTACCTTTAGTTGTTGATGTTGCCTTCTGGATCTTCTCTATGACTCCATTGGAATTTTGTGCCCCCAAGGGATCATCTCTCCAAGCCAATTGGGACACAAGTGCGCCAGTGACTTGGAGAATGGCTAGAGCCTCTTGAATCTTCTTGTCATTCATCTTGAGTGACCCTTTAAAATGGGAAAGCTTATGAAAAGAAGCCTTCTCTTCCTCTAATACATGATCAACCTCGTGAAGCTCATGTGGTGATGGTGAGATTGATCCTAGGTCCTCTTTCTCTACTGCAAAATCCTCATCTTTTCCAGACTCGTGGGAACTTGTACTTGCAGTAGTCTCATCCAGTGGAATATTTATGTCACCAACATATAGAAATGGACATTCATCAGTAAATGTCTCTCCATGGAACCCATCAGTAGGTATCCCTCCACTATAGCATCCATCAGTAGATGCTATTAGATCCATGTTCTCATTGAGAGATGCATCTAGTTGATTCTCAATAGAACAAGTGATAGCTTCATTATGCTGATAACCATCATCAGTAAGGATTGTGATCTTATCCTTCCCAGCACTGGTGGCGGTCTCCCCATTTCGCTCCTCCAAACATACATGATTTTCTCTCCAAGGTCTCTTGCAAGAAGGGCATAGAACTTTCTTCACTAACTCCACATATTCATTCTTGGGCTTATACCCAAACAAAGCATTCACAAAAAATTCAAAAGGAACTTCTGAGTATGACTTCATCGTAACAGCATATGCTTGATACTGTTGGGGCAAGGTCTTGCATGTTTCCCTCCACCATGCTATTTCTTTCAAAGGATCTTTCATTGGTGGTGTGGTCCCTCTGTCTGCATATTCATTGTTGTACAAGTGGTCACAAGAGTAACCATTGTCATCTTTGAATGTGAACTAGGTAGAGACACCGTAAGAGGGTTCATTTCCATCATACATCTCAAGGTCATTTTCCTCTATGGCATAGAAAGAATACCCCTCCTCATACTGCTCATACTCTGAATCTGAATAAGACATGGCTCTTACAGCTGGCAAAGACTTATGAAAATTACTTGTTTTCCAACTGCTTTAACTCGTCAAGTTTCCAAATCTGCTTTAATGTGACTGAGATTTGAAAAACATTCCAACCCATACACTAAAAGAAATTATTTCCAACAGACAATGCAAAAGGATGTCTGATAATTTTCTAACCTGTAACAATAGCCCAGCTTGAAAAGGTTGCACTGTAAGGTGACCTTCAACCTGACTTCCTGGGAACTCCTATAGTTGTCAACAATGAATAGGCTATCCAACACAAGAAGGAGAGTCTTCCCAATACGTTGTGTGTCCAACATATGATACCCACAACTTTGTGAGCAATATCCAGACTCCTCTTCTTTCTATTGTAGCGACATCCCCTTTAGTCTGGTATCACCCTATGTGACTGGCAGCGATCTCTTGGGACAGCGATCACTCTCGACAGACTGGAAGAGAGCTCCAGTGATCTCCCTTGGCAGCATTCTGTTTCAGTTCAGGAAACTATCAGCGATCAGCAATTACTGGTAGTGATGGTGTCAGCCAACTCCTTCATGTGGGCAATTGAGCAAGCCAGCAGCCACTCCAATGGCTCCTTCACACGCTGCAAACTGAGATCAACACCCAGTACTTCTCCAGTGGTCACACGCTCGCATGGGCCTCCTTCACGCGGCTGATTGGGTAGCGTTCTCCTCCAGCAGAAGACAACAGCTTCAACGCTGCAGCTTCACAGTCTGCACAACAATCAGCACCAACGTTTCCTTCACATTCTCTGCCAGTTTCCTCTTAGCGAACGACTATCAAAGTTGTGATTTTCAGTGAGCAGGATTGACAATTTTCAGAGATTTCTCTACTAGTGATTTTCAGCAGACTATTAACTGTGTTGAAGGAACAATGATTTACTCTATCGACGGCTCAATGAGAATACATGCCCACATCATCAAACATCACACAGGAAATGGGTGGCTCCTTTAATACCGAATGGGTGGATTACTACAAGCCAACAAGATCCTTCACATTCGATTGGTTGCTTTTATTTCAGACTAGTCTGGGAAATCTGGTGGCAACGCTTCTCCTTTAGACTTCAAGCGCAACTTCACCTTCACACAATCTTTAATTCAGAAATACGTCCTCCTCTACACAGTAGCTTATCTTTCACAGGTCTGTGGCTTCAACACAATAATCCAACGAACACACCAGGCCTCTGTCCACATTATCTCCACACACAATCAGCGACCATACACAATTTTTAGCATAAAATTCCAATTTCGTGAGTTCACTAGGTAGCGTTTTCACCAGCGCGACCTCCAGGTAGTGTCGGACCAGCTTTATTTGCAAGCAGCAATCTACTTCTTGGTGGCAGTGTCTTCACTCAGTTAGCTTTCCTCAATGGGCGTTCACAGTAGCAGGCCAATTAGGCACTCTCACAACCGCAGGCCATAATGGGATCTTCTTCAGGCCAATCATGCACTCTCGATAAGCCAATCAGGCTCTTCACTCATGCCATGCCACTCATGCTCTCACAGTGAAAATCGTCAATGAGTCACCAAATATGGATTTGAAGTTACATACATGCATGAAATAGAAACACTCAATAGATTCCCCACTCAGGTTGGCAAGAAAACCAGCTCTGATACCACTGTAATATCCCTAATTCCGGTGGGTCACAAAATCTATGAATTTGTCAACATTAATCAATTTTACATTGATTTATAACTTTTACCAGAAACATGTATTCTCATAGACATTTCATCAAACACTTTAGACACATTCCATAACACATCACAATGGCGAGACGATATTGGCACCTTTATTATTACTAACAAAGAATAAACAGTACAATAACTATGGCTGTGATATCAGCTACCAAGATACATTCAACAAGAACCTGAAAGGTGATGCCAACCCGGATGATGAAGCTCCAATGAAGACCCTGAATGGATCCTCCCCCTTTGTCCAGCTAAGGTGGGTCCGTCACACCACTGAAACTAGACCAAAATGGATGGATGGAGTTTTCCAACCCCAAACGAAAACTCTAGGCTAACCCCTAGATGGTCTCAAGAACAAATCTCCAAATATTCAAGCATCCCTTTTCCCTTTGCCTCCGCCTCCTTTTATCCTTGGAAAGTCCCCAATACCATGGATAAATACCATGGGCCAATAAAAACCATGTTCTATTATCTACTTGTTTCCCATACCATAGAAAAATACTATAGAACAACAGAAACCATGCACTGGGTAATTATTACTTCCCCTTAGCCAATAATTATTTTCTCCTTATTTGTCACCATTAATAATTTTCTAAATGCTTCTTAAGTGACCTTGGTCTATTTTCCTTAGGCCAAAATTGGTGACATGACACAACCATAGTGTGACACATGGACTGCATAGGTGGGACATACTTCGAGATGGTAGCACGATGACATGCCGCGTTGAAGGAAGAGATGACATGGAAATTAGCAGGTGTTGAGTTGGTGGTTCGAGTTAGTATCCCAGTGCCAAAGGTTATTTCCAACTTTCGAATAAGAATGGACGGGAATTGGAAGTTGGGATGAAAATTGGAGAAGTTGATATGACCATGCATACTTTTGAATTTCAACTTCAGGATCAGAACAGTTGCGAATCGAGAGTTGGGATGGTTATTGTGGGAATTATTTTGACAGCTCGAACTTTCGACTTCCATAATTGATTTCGACAAAGTCAAGATCAGAATGTTGACAAGGTTCGTTGTGGATGTTGTTTGCTAGTTCTGACTTCCGACTTTCGAAGTCGTTATAGTCATCATCAGACAATCGAGATCAAATTTTTGGCGTCGACATGATCGACTTGGAAAAGTCAAGATCGGAACAGTCGACATTAGAACAGTTGAGATCACGGCGATAGTTTGTAGATCGACGGTCCAACATCAACAATGGCAGGTTTAGATCAACGACTATGAACAAATATGAGATTCATGAGAGAAGAACATGTTTGCTAGAGGATAGGAGTAGCTGCATTGTGAAGACATCTAATGTTTGGGGTTTCTTATCTTATCTATTCTCAAGATATTTGCGTGGAAGAAATTTATCTCTTCATTGTACTAGATTGACATTGTACATATTGACTGAATCTATGCTAAAGAAGTTGTTGGGTTATATTCCCTTCAGGGGTTTCCCAGAGGAGAAATATTTGTGTCTCTTTTGTATGATGTGCTTGTATTTCTTTCAGTTATCCTGTTGCTTATTATTGGGACATGGTAGAAATTGTTTAAAGATCTAACATAACTACTATTATAGTGCAAATTTTAACATGGTATCAGAGCCATACTGAATTCTTGTTATGAGCACTTCCATCCACATATTATCTTGAGAAGGAGGTCAAATAAATTCACCCTAGGAGGGCACACTTTCCTGTGGAGGCAGATTCCAGATTTAACGATTTCTAGTTTTGACCTTGTCATTACTGCTTGAGAAAACTAGGGCATCATATTTTTTACATTTTTTTCCACAGACCCAGAAGAAGAATATTTTTTCTCAACTCACCTTGGGGAGGCACATATTTTCATTGGATCAAAATTTCAAGCATCACAAGTTGAAAAATTAGGGTTTCTCTAACAAACCCTAGGTTAGTAGATTTTAGAAGGACATTGCAACTAGTCCTTGACTTGAGCATCTCAATTGGTAAGTTCTATAATCTTCATTTCCATTTGAGGTTTTCATATTATTAATATTGTTAGGATGTCAAACAACACTTGAAGCTTGAAGATAAGCTTGAAGGGGTTGATAACTTCTGAGAATGGAAGTATAGAGTGCTTCTCATTTTAGAAGAGAATGATTTGGAGAACTATGTTAAGGAGGTGGTTGCAGAGACATAGGGAGAAGAAGACAAAGCAATACATAAGAAAAACATGGTTAGAAATTAGAGGACCATTGATGATTCCATCAAGTATCACTTGATCCCTCATGTTTCATCCTTCAAGTCTCCCAAGGAAATGTTTGATGCACTAACCAAGATATATGAAGGGAAGAACGTCAATCAAAACATGACCTTGAGAACTCAACTTAAGAATGTGAAGATGCAAAATTTAGAGACCATCCAATCCTACTTCACAAGGGTCTCTCAAATCAAGGAACAACTCAAAGCCATGGAAGATACAGTTGAAGAAGATGAAATAATGATGATTACCTTGAATGGTATCCCTAGGTCACGAGAGTAATTTATTCAAGGAATCTATTCCAGAAGAAAGCTAACAAAGTTTAGCAGATTATGGGAAGAATGCACTCAAGAAGAAGCTAGATTGGTAGTAAGAGAAGAAAATATGGGTGAAGAAGATCAAACTCTAGCAGCACATATGAAGAAAGATAAGTTCAAGAAGGAATATCATTCTCACAAGAAACCCGAGAAGTATCAAAAGTCTCATAGGTCCCATAAATATTATTCATCAGTTAGATGCTACTCTTGTACGAAAATGGGACACATTGCAAGAAATCGTCCCAACACAAAAGATCAAGTCAAGAAATGAAAGAAAAGGAGTTATCATGCACATGCCGTAGAAGACTATGAACATGTTCAGAAGAAGGCAAGAGAAGGGATATGTTTTGATTTCTTCTCTTATAGGTATTTCAGCTCATGGGAGTGATACTTGGATTGTTGATAGTGGTGCTTCTAAGCACATGACATGTTTTAAAGACTCTCTTACGAACTTGACAAAGAAGGGTTCACCTCATAAGGTGAAACTTGGAGATGATTACCACTATCCCATAAAAGGGGTAGGAGAAGCTTCTTACAAACTAGACTTTGACAAACCTATGAATATGAAAGATGTCTTGTATGTACCAAGGTTGAAGAAGAATCTCCTTTCCATATCAGCTTTAGAAGAGAAAGGATTCATAGTTTCTTTTGTTGATGGCCAAGTTCTTATGTGTCCAAAAGGAAAGACTATTGACTATGAAGCTGTGATTGGAGAACAAGATGGAGGTTTGTACAAATTGAAGGGACAAGCACAACAAGCCACAA
This sequence comes from Pseudotsuga menziesii, assembly GCA_001517045.1. Classification (NCBI taxonomy): domain Eukaryota; kingdom Viridiplantae; phylum Streptophyta; class Pinopsida; order Pinales; family Pinaceae; genus Pseudotsuga; species Pseudotsuga menziesii. The sequence goes on from LPNX010326148.1 coordinate 124,402, forward strand.
TACAAAACACAGTGAACCCGTGTGAAATTTGGCATAGAATATTTGCTCATATTCACTACAAAGCCTTGCCAGTTATAAGATATGGTGACAAGTCTACCAAATATCCAGGAAAACCACGATGGTGTATGCAAAATATGTGCTCATGAAAAGAATGTGAAGAGCCGATTTCCAAAAAATGACATCAAAACAAAGAGAGTCTTGGATATTGTACACTCAGATGTGCACAGACCCATGCCATCAAACTCACTAAGTGGGTATGCATATTATGTTTCTTTTATTGAAACTTGGATTTACTTTCTGAAAACTAAAGATGAACTATTTAGCAAATTTAAAGAATTTAAATATTTGATAGAAAACCACACTGAAAATGAAGATAAATACTTTAAGATAAAATAATGGTGGGGAATACATATCAGAAGACTCAAAATATTATGCAGAAAATACAAGATTAAGAGGGAGATGGGCACTCCATATAATCCTCATCATAATGATGTAGCAGAATGAAAGACCCTCATAATCCTCATCATAATGATGCAGCAGAATGAAAGACCCTCATAATCCTCATCGAACAATAATGGAAGCAGTGAAGGTGATGATCCATGACCAAGATCTACACATGCACTTATGGGTTGAAGCAACTAGAACCATAGTATATGTGTCTAATAGAACATCTCACCTTGTAGTTGGGAACAAAACACCAGAAGAAATGCTTACAGGATAGAAACCTGATGTCATTGACTTGAGGATATTCAAATTTCCAGTATATGTACACGTTCACAAGGAGAAGACAACAGTATTGTATCCTTCAGGAAATAAGGGAATATTTGTTGGGTACAATTAAACATCGAAGGAATACATAATTTATATTCTCGTCTACAAGCAAATTGAGACAGGATGAGATGTCACCTTCAATGAAGACGAAACCTTCCGCAAATTAAGGAAAATTCATTCCAAAGAAGTTCATGAGGAACCTGGTGCTCCTAGAGTGATGTCCCCAAAAGAATATATGGTTCCAGAATATCAGAATCCAGAATATCATGATATGGCATAACCATAGAGGCCTGTAGATCCACCTCGAGAGGTGAATACATACAAGAGAAGATGCTCTTGGGCACGAGAGGCTATTCAAGATGCATAGAAGAATGGTGCTCCAAATGGGACTTTCAGAGAAAGCAAGAGACATCAACTATATTCCATCTATGTGGATTTACTATGTGATATTATTGATGTAGATCCTTTCAGTTATGAAGAAGCAACCAAGAATAAAGTATGGAAGGATGCTATGATTGAAGAGTATCATTCGATCATGAAGAATGACATTTGGGATGTGGTCTGGAGACCGAAAGGGAAGTTAGTAGTGTCTTCCAAATGGATCTACAAATTAAAGCATGAAACAGACAATAATGTTGAGAAATTCAAGGAAAATTTTGTGGCTCGCAGCTTCTCCGATAAAGAAGGAATTGACTATGAAGAGAATTTTGCTCCTATAGTAAGATACAATTCAATTAGAGCTATACTTGCAATAGTTTTAATGATGCAGTGGAAGGTGAACCAGAAGGATGTAAGACAACTTTATTGAATGGTGTGGTAGAAGAATAAGTGCATGTGGAGTAGCCACTAGGATTTGAGACGCATGACAGGAAGACACACATGTGCAAATTGAATAAGGACTTGTACGGATTGAAGCAGGAACCCAAGAGATGGTATGGTAGGATTGATAGTTTTATGATGGGATTGGTTTTACCAAGAGTAAAGAAAAATCCAACCTTTACTACAAGGTTGAGAATGGGAAACCAATGAAAGTACTAATGTATGTAGATGAACTGTTTCTAACAGGAGATAAGGAACTCATTACAAAAACTAAGAAGAATCATGTCGCAGAGTTCAAGATGAAAGACCTGGGTATGATGCACTATTTCTCTAGTCCATATAATGAAAACATCACATAGAATGACAAGATCATAGAGAACGTCTCTATATTGTAGAGTATTCCTGAAGTCAACAAGCAGAAAGTTAGTACCGAAGATCATGGCTAGAAGAATACCTTCCTATATAAGAGGGAGTGTTGATGTTTTGAGTAGCTTCGAAAGATATTATACAAGAAAGAATAATAACAATCCTAAGACAAGTCCTCCCAGTCAAATTGACCCAATCAAAATGACAAGTCGGCCTAGTTAAAGGGGGAAAATGGACCAGTTTAAGGGGGGAGATGACCTAGTCTAGAAGAAAAGATGACCCAATATGGAAAAGTGATTTTTTCAATATAAATAGAAGCAACCTTGGTTCATTTTGAACACATAACATAGCTCAATCAAGAGGAGAGGTGCGTAGATCCAAAGGAAGACTAACTAGGTTTCAAGAAGGCATCGAGAAGAAAAATTTTGGGGTTTTATTTTTTTGTTTCTCTTCTTCGGTCTCATAGGTTATTCTGTATTTTCTTGTATTATTATTCTGTAGTGCTAGGATCTTTTCATGTCGAAGAATCTTATCTAGAGAAGTTTGTTGGGGTTTTTCCAGGGTAAATTTGTGTCTACTGTGAATGTGTTTCTTTTAGTGATTCTTTATATGCATGCAATTTATGTTTATGTGATAAAAAGTTAATAACATCTAACTGCTAAGAAAAAATAAACAATTCCTTCCCCCAAAAATTCTTTTGATCCTGTGATATTTTTAAAGAAAACCTGTATGTCCCACCATTGGAGAGTTATGAGACTCCCTTAATATTTCATAAGAATCAATTTGGGGTATAAAATGGGCCTGGTAAGAAAAATAGTCATTGATGAGTTGGAATTCAAGAACCAATAAAATTTCAAGAAAATGAATCAATGATAATTGTTGAGTTGACATATATGTCATAAAAAACTAGTTTATTAATTTATATATTCCACTTATCTTCCTGTGGTTTTACTCAAATTTAAAGTGGGACTACTCATTGGTTGCAAAATTCAATTTTGCATCCAATGAATACCCACACTTCCTACTTTTGATGAACCCCATCCTACAAACAATGTTAAATACATAAAAAAAAATGTGTTACTTTCCATCAAAAGTATGCAGTGTGGGTAATCATTGGATGTGGAATTGAATTCTACATCCAATGAGTTATCCTGCTTGAAATTTGAGTAAAACTACACAAAGATAAGTTGAAAATATGAAGAAAAAAGTTTTTTAAGTATCTTTCCTCCAAAATTCCTCTTATTTTATTATTTTAACTATTATTTTATTATTTTCCTTAGGAGGTCCATTTTAGACCCCAAAATGACTCTAATGGTTCTTTCAACTTTGATTGAGGGAATACAAATATTGTACCCTTGTACACAAGAATATCTCTCTTCCATTCCCAATGTTCCATAGATATATTCTCCGCTTTTAGACACTATATTTTCTATGTAGTAATATTGTCTTCTTTCCATTCATGACGAGCTTCTTCCAACTGCACAAGAATGGAAGATGTGATGGAATATAAGTATGTGAATTCTTTTATTCTAGAAAGGGAATATGCGACCAAATTTTCCTTCCCTTTTTTGTCAAATATTTCAAAATCGAACCCTTGCATTTTCGATACCCATTTTCATTGCTCTTCTTATGACACTCTTTGTTCCAAAAAATACTTTAGGATATCATGGCTTGTCTTGGCTTTAAAGTGTCTCCAAATGAGATATTTTCGCAATTTGTTTTACCGCATGTATAATTGTTGCAATGTTTGTCATATGTAAATTTCACCTTGTTGTTTGCTTTGAATTGTTTACTTTCAAAATCCAATGGTCTCCCTTCCTTGTCTCGTTGCATCACATTCGACTATGAATGTTTTACTTAAGTCTTGTTTTGCTAATAATGGTGTAGAAGACATATCATCCTTTAAAGTGAGAATGTCAAGGTAGCTTCTTCATTCCATACAAATACATTTTTCTTCAAGAGAGATGTGAGTGGAATTGCAATGCATGGATAATTATTAACAAATTACCTAGAATATCTTGTAAGACCCCAAAATTATCTAAGACTCTCGATGTGCCTGGGAATAGGACATTTTGTGATAGCTTCAATATTTTTAGGATCCATCTTAACCCCTTCTCTTAAAACAATATGACCCGATTACTCTACTTCTTGTTTCCCAAAAGCACATTTGGATCTTTCTACATACAATTGATTGTTCTGGATCATTTCCAGAACATGATCCACATGTTTAATGTGTTCTTCACATGATTTTCTATAAATAAGTATATCATTAAAGAAAACCAACACAAATTTTCTAAGATAATGTCTAAATTTTTTGTTGATAAAACTTTGAAAAGTAGAAGGAGAATTAGTTAATTCAAAAGGCATCACCAAGATCTCATAGTGTTTATCATGTGTTATAAAATTTGTTTTAGGAGTCTCTTCTCTTAATATTATTTGATAGTATCCCGTGTTTAGATCTAATTTTGTGATGTAAGCCATTTCATGAAGCTCATCTAATAGCTCATAAACATTTGGAATAGGGAATTGATCAATGATGGTGATCTTGTTTAGATATCTATAATCAAGACACATTATCCAAACATTATATTTTCTTGTGACCATCTCTACTGGTGTTGAAAAGGAACTCTTGCTTGGTTGTGTAATACCTGCATCCAACATATCTTCTACCATTTTCTCAATCTCTCCTTTTTGTTGTTGTGAATATAAATAAGGGATTTTTTTAGGATGAGTATTTATGGAATGAGTTCAATTTGATGTTCATGATATCTAGATGCAGGTAGTACTTCAGGAATATCTTGGACGACTCTTGGTACTTTTCCAAGTTACATTGAATATTTTCATATTCATGTTTCACTTCCATAGAGTAAATTCTAGCAATAAATCCACAACAACCCTTTTTAGGAGATTTTCCATTCTATGAGAGTTGATGATATAAGAGGGTGGATATTTTAACCCTTTGAGTTCATATTAAATAGATTCCAATTCAAATTTCATGAGTAATTCATTCTAGTTTGTAGAAATTGCACCTAAGGTGCTCAACCATTGAATCCATAAAAAAAAATCTACTCCATATACTCCTTCAAACATGGGTCTTGATAGATTAGAATCTCCCAAACTAAGTTTAAAGTTATGGAATTTCCCTCCATAATCAATACTTCATTAGCAATCAATACTTTAAAAAATTTCACTGGATACACAAAACAATTGATACGCTTTGCTAATTTTTTTATCAATAAGATTATGTGTACTACTTGAATTGATTAGTATGATCCTTTGATTCTTGATGTAACCTACAATTTTGAGGGTTTGAGGTCTTGACACACATTCCAAGGCATGAATTGACATTTCACATCGTCTTGGATTTCTGTTCTGCTTAATTTCTCTCTCTCTCTCTCTCTCATATATATATATATATATCTTTGTTGGTTCAAAAGTTATTTCTCATCCCTGTTGATGCACCTATTTCATCCTCATTATTATCCAAAGTAAACTCTTTTGTTTCTTGACATTTATGCCCTTAGATCGTTTACTATTGAAACCAAAACATAGTCCTTTTGCTCTTGTTTCATCTATTTCCTTATGTGACATTTGAGTAGTTTAAGGTAGTCTTGCCATGTGAGGAAAACTTTTGTATTGCTTCCTACATATGTTCCAATTATAGAATTTTGTGTAGCCTTGTTTTTGGCTTGAATATGGGGAAAATATTGCATAGATTTCATAATTTTCTTGATTTTTTTTAAAGATCATGTTTAATGTCTTGTTTTAATCCACCCATGTAATATTTTAACAAATTATTGTCCTTATATTGTTTACCCTTGTCGACAATACTTGAAATTCTGAATTATAAGTTTCCACATCACCAAGTGCTTGATTCTTGTCAGTTGACTAAGGTAATCTCATTACTAATATTTACCATATTTAATTTCCACGTCTCTTATAAATAAAGTCCAAGTATAATGATAAGAAGGAGGATTCATTTTAACTACCAATTGATACCACTGATAAGGTTTCATCTCAAAATACAATGTATCTAAGGATATCCTTTGCTTATCATCGATGTAGTTTAAGATAATGAGGCAATGCAGTGATCACAGTCCTGCTAAGGGAAAACACTCGCAAGGCACGAAGGATACATGTAGATAGAGCTTCACTACTATCATAATGTCACTAAATACTCATAGAACGTGAAGGATACACATAGAAAGAGCTTCGTTGCTACCACAATGTCGCTCTTCAGGAAAAATGAAGATGGTGGTGAATGAATGACTGACTGAATGAAAAGAACCCGAATGTCTCGCAGCTCTCAAAACGTGAGAGTAAATCCAAAATGTGAATGCGTGGGTCAAAACTGGCATACGGTTTTGGTGTTTTCTTATCCATGCAAGCAAAACACAACATTCCAAAACTGGGTGCTCTTCCCAATTCGAAATTGCCCATACTCTTGTTTTTAGGTGAATTGACCTCTCAGATATGGTTTTTCAATTTGATAGGTTCATAATCACACCATTTTCTATTAGAGAATCAATCCAAGTTGACTCTTGATGTAGATATTCTTAACATCAATGAATCACTCAACATAGAAATATTATGCAATTCAAATAATTGCTTTATTTGGTTCACCCATGTATACACATTTGTTCCATCAAAATTTCTTAATTCAGTCTTGGGAATGAAGTAGATCCTTGTTCTGGAGTTGAACCCATGATAATGTGATGAAATTTCAAATGTTGAGGAATCAAACCTCTTATTATCTAATCGTTTTTCAATTTTCTCAATATGTGACTGGGACAAGTCCCTCTTGTTCACTTTCTCCTCTTATTTAAGATTTGAATTATGAGAAAAGCTATGCCTGATCACTTTTAAAATTACATTTTTCATAACAATATCCTCTTTATTTTCCATGTTTTTGGAATCCTATCTTTTGTCCATATCAATGAGATCCTCTATGTTGGCCATCTCCTTGAGATCCGCTTCATTGACCATCTTTTCAAGATTCTTTTTCAAAGCCTTTTCTATATCAATTTTTTGGTTTAACAATTGAAAATGTGTCACTAACTTGTCATTCAATTTGGATAGTCGTGTTGATGTAATTGTAACTTCGGAATGTATTCACTTGTATTTCTTATCTATTGTAACCCAATGTTTATTTCGGGATGTACTTATGTCATGTCATGCACCGATGTTCCGATTGGGAAGATCTATAATGTAAACAAGTCATGTCAAGTCATTGTGGGTAACCCTCCTATTGTATAAGGGTTAAAGTCCCCACAGTTTCGGGGCACTAGGGTTATTAGAATCTCTTAGAGAGGTCAGCCCTAGTAGCGTTTTAGTCATGTCAGGATTAGTATAAATAGAGAGATGGACTCTCTATTTAGTACACATGACATACACACTCAAGTGTAGCGCATAGTTGAGGAAGGAGAAGACATTGGGGCTAGATAAGAAGAAGGTTACTGCTGTCGAGAGATCACTTACTGTTTGGGTTTTACTATTTTGGTGTTGATTCTATCTCCATTTATGGTTTCCCTGAGGAAAAACACTGTGTTCATTGTCTCATGTGTTTGATTTATGTACTTGTTATTCTCTCAGTTAAATATCCTAATAATGCTAGCTTAATGTTGAAAAACTAACATGGTATCAGAGCTAACTTGAGGAGAAGACACTGTGCAGCTATGGGAACTAGGGATTCCTGTTTTGTGGATCTCTCTCCATATATTTTCAACAAAAGTAGGGTGGAATAACCCTCCGCCCTAGGGTGCATCTTTCTGTAGAAGCAGAATCCAATTCTGAGGTTTTTCAGCTTTGGACTCGACACTACTGCCGAAAATTAGGGATTTTCACAGAAGAGAAATTTTTCAGTGAACCCAGGCATGAATTGATCTCCTCCGTAAAATTGAAGTTAGGGATAAAATTCAAAGCAATTGGTTAGATAGAACTCCGGAAAAGCAAAACCCTAATTTGCTCCTGGACCAGCGCTGCAGGATTTTCCAAATCCAAATCTGACATCTTGACCTGGATCTCCTGGTCCTAGAAGAGAATGAGTTGGAATATTACATCCATGAGGAGATTCCAGTTCCAGAGGGAGGCAAAGGCCTTACATAAGAATAAGTTGGTTATGGCAAAGAGAATCATTGATGATTCTATCAAGGATCATCTCATACCACACGTGTCCTCTCTTAAGACACCTAAAGCTTTGTTTGATGCCCTAACCAAATTGTTTGAAGGGAAGAACATAAAATGGAAAATGACTTTGAGAAACCAACTGAAGAATGTGAAGATTCAGAATGCAGAAACAATCCAGTCTTACTTCACAAGGGTCTCCCAGATCAGAGAACAACTAGAAGCTGTAGATGAAGAAGTGGAGAATGCAGAAATTGTGATGACAACACTGAATGGCCTTCCTAGGTCATGGGATTCATTCATCCAAGGAATATGTGCCAGAAAGAAGTTAGTCAAGTTCAGCAGACTATGGGAAGAATGATATCAAGAAGAAGACCAGATAGCAGCTCGAGAAGAGAAGATGGGAAGTGAAGATCAAGCTCTCACAGTCCACTCCAAGAAAGGCAGAAGAAATTCTCATCACACCAAAGGTAAGAATCCTTACCATAAAGATAACAGTAGAAAGGACCTATCTAAATTGATATTTTATACATATGATGAAAGAGGAAACTTTGCAAAATACTGTCCTAAGAACAAGGTTCATTCTCATAAGAAGAAGGGAAACAAAAGAAGACATCATGCTCATGCTGCAGAGGATGATGAACCATCCAAGAAAAGAACCAGATATGAAAGTGAAGATTCTTCCAGTGAAGATGAATATGTTTTGATTTCCCCTCTTACAGGAGACATTACTCATGGAAGCACTGGTTGGCTTATAGACAGTGGGGCTTCCAAGCATATGACATGATTCAAGGAATCCTTTGTAAAACTATCAGAACATGAATCACCTCACAAGGTGAAGCTAGGAGATGACTACCAGTATCCAATAAAAGGTAGTGGGGAATCCTCCTATAAACTAGACTCTGGAAAGTCTATGATAATGAAGGAAGTTTTGTTTGTACCGGGACTCAAGAAGAACCTCCTCTCCATATATGCATTAGTTGCAAAAGGAATGAGGGTTGGATTCATAGATGTTCAAGTCATCATGTGGCCAAAATGAAAGACTATCGATGATGTGGTGGTGATTAAAGAACAAGAAGGAGGACTGTACAAATTAAAGGGCCATCCAGAAGAAGCCTTGGTCCATGACACAGTAGAGCCAAGTGAAATTTGGCATAGAAGGCTTGCACATGTGCATTACAGAGCACTACCAATTGCAAGCAAAGCTGTTGAAGGTCTTCTAGAATTCCAAGCAAAACATGATGGGGTCTGCAAAGGATGTGTGAAAGGAAAGAATAAAAAGAATACATTTCCTAGCAGCGAAAGAAAAGCCAAAGGAATCCTAGAAATCATCCACTCCAATGTATGTGGTCCTATGTCTTCAAGTTCACTAAGCGGGTATGCATATTATGTTTCTTTCATTGATGATTTTTCTAGGAAGACATAGGTTTACTTCATGAAGAATAAAGACAAAGTATTCAACAATTTCAAGGAATTCAAAGCCTTGATCGAGAATCACACTGAAAAGAAGATCAAGACTTTTTTATCAGATAATGGCGGAGAATTCACTTCGAATGAATTCAAAGAGCTATGTAAATAATCAGGGATTAAGAGGGAGTTGTCCACTCCTTATAATCCACAACAGAATGGGATTGTGGAACGGAAGAACAAAACTATCGTGGAAGTTGCAAGAGCTATGCTTCATGATCAAGATCTTCCTATCCAGCTTTGGGTGGAAGCTGCCAGAACAATTGTGTATGTACAGAACCATACTCCACATAGAGTACTCAAGAACAAGACTCTTGAAGAAGTCTTCTCTGGTAAGAAACCAGAAGTCAGCCATCTCATAATATTCAGCTTTCCTGTATACATACACATTCCAAAAGAGAAGAGAACAAAATTAGATCATTCAGGAAAGAAGGGTATATTTGTGGGATACTCTGAAAGCTCAAAGGATTACAGAATATATTTCCTAGGATACAAGAAGATTGACATCAGCAGGGATGTGACATTTGATGAAGACACAGCTTACAACAAATCTAGAAAGAGACCCGTTGAAGAACCTGAAGAAGCAGAAGCACCCAGAATTCATGATAAAACCATGGATGAAGAAACTCAAGAAGAAGATCAAGAATATGGAGAACCACAAAAACCTGTAGATCCACCTCTAGAAAAGAATCCTCATAAGAGGAAACCTGCTTGGGTACGTGAAATTATCCAAGGTGCGGAAAGATATGGGGCTCCAAAAGAGAATCATAGAGAAATAAATAGGACCAGATCCTGCTATGGGTATGTAGCTTTACTATGTGATTTCATTGATAAAGAACCTTCCAGTGATGAAGAAGTGGCAGAACGGAAAGAATGGAAGGATTCTATGATCGAAGAGTACCAATCGATCATGAAGAATGAGGTTTGGGATATCGTTCCAAGACCAGAAGGGAAGTTAGTTGTAACTTCCAAATGGATCTACAAAATCAAGCATGTTGTAGATGGTAGCATTGAAAAATATAAAGCAATATTTGTGGCTCGAGGTTTCTCTCAGAAGGAAGGAATAGATTATGAAGAAACCTTTGCACCTATAGCCAGATACACTTCCATCAGATCAGTACTTGCTCTGGCTGCAGTGAAGAAATGGATACACCAGATGGATGTCAAGACTGCTTTCTTGAATGGACAGTAGAAGAGGAAGTGTATGTCGAGCATCCACTCGGTTTTGAGACACATGACAGGGAGTCTCATGTGTGCAGATTGAAGAAATCCCTGTACGGTTTGAAATAGGCACCCAGGACATGGTACGGCAGAATTGATAGCTTTCTATCCAGTTTGGGCTTTACCAAGAGTAAAGCAGATTCCAACCTTTACTACAAGGTTAAAGATGGCAACCCATTGATGCTTCTACTATATGTAGATGATCTGTTTGTAACACGTATGGATGGTTTGATTGTTGATACGAAGAGAAAGCTTGCTACCGAGTTCAAAATGAAGGACTTGGGTATGATGAATTATTTTCTAGGTATGGAGGTGTGGTAGAGTGCGGATGGAATTTTCCTTGGACAAGGGAAGTATGCAGTAGAGATCCTGAAGAGGTTTGGGATGATGGACTGCAAGGCTATGGCCACACCTATGGCATCAAATCTGAAGCTATTGAGCGATGCTTCATCAGAGTGAGTTGATGCTACGATGTATCATTAGATGATTGGGTCCTTGATGTACCTGATGAACACGAGACCAGATATTTTCTTTGCTGTGAACACCTTGAGCCAGTTCCTGACAGATTTGAGATATGTTCACTTGATTGCTGCAAAGAATATTCTGAGGTACCTGAGGGGTACAGTTGATTATGGGCTCAAGTATGAGGCGAGTCAAAATATTAACTTGGAAGGTTATGTTGATTCAGATTGGGAAAGAAGTGCCATTGATAGGAATAGCAGTTCATGGTGTTGCTTTAGCATGGGATTAGGTGTGATCTCTTAGTTTAGCAAGAAGCAATCCTGTGTGGCAATGAGTACAACTGAAGCAGAGTATGTCGCAGCTTGTTTAGCTAGTTGTGAGGCAGTATGGCTGAGGAAGCTACTGTCTGATTTATTTGATCTCCAATTGGATGCTACTTGTATACATTGTGACAACCATAGTTGCGTGAAGTTGTCATAGAATCCAGTGTTCCATGACAAGTCGAAGAATATTGAGATTAAGTATCACTATATCAGGGATATGGTGTAGAGGGGAGCAATGAAGCTCCAATATGTTGCAACGGATGATCAGATAGCTGATGTGTTGACAAAGCCATTGGATCGGGTGAAGTTTGAGTACTTTAGGGAGAAGCTTGGTGTTCTCCAGATCATAGTTCCCTCCAAAGGGAAGTGATGAGTCTGTGAGCCATTCTGACATGGTGAGAGGATTGGTTCCTTACATGATCAGATGTAAGGGCTGAGCCATTCTATCATGGTGAGAGGATTGGTTCCTTCCATGTCAGATATGAGTGTTGAGCCATTCTGATATGACTGTAGGATTGGTTCCTACATTATCAGATATAAGGGCTATTGTCATTCTTGGAATGGAGGTGCCTGGTTAATTACCAGGAAAACTAAGTCTGAGACTGAGGGCCGTTTTGATATGATTGTGAGATGTGTTCTCATATGATCAGATATGAGTGCATGGCCATTTTGATGTGATAGAGGGATGTGTTCCCACTTGATCTGATGTAAGGGACGAGCCATTCTGTCATGGCTAAAGGATTAAGTTCCTTCCATGTCATATGTGAGTGCTGGCCATTCTGACAAGTAGGTCGGATGTAAGGGCTACTGCCATTCTCAGGTAGAATGGAGGCACTTGGTCAGTTACCAGGTATCTCAGTCTAGGACTGGGGGCCATTTTGATCTGAGTGCAGGATTGGTTCCTACAATATCAGATGTGAGTGCATGCCTTTATGACGAGTAGGTCAGATATAAGTGCAGATCTCTTCCATCATGGTTGTAGGATGTGTTCCCACATGGGTGGATGTAAGTGCAGATCCCTTCCATCATGGTTGCAGGATGTGTTCCCGCATGGGTGGATGTAAGTGTAGAGCCTTTTCATCATGGTTGCAGGATGTGTTCCCACATGGGTGAATGTAAGTGCAAAGCCCCTTCATCATGGTTGCAGGATGTGTTCCTGCTTGGGTGAATGTAAGTGCAGATCCCTTCCATCATGGTTGCAAGATGTGTTCCCGCATGGGTGGATGTAAGTGCAGAGCTCTTTCATCATGGTTGCAGGATGTGTTCCCGCATGGGTGGAAGAGAAGAGCCTTTTTAGCATGGTTGCAAGATGTGTTCCCGCATGGCTAAATGTGAGTGCTGGGCCTTTCTGATATGATTATAGGATTGGTTCCTACATGATCAGATGTGAGTGCTGGGTGTGCCTTTCTAATGAGTAGGTTAGATGTAAGTGCTGGGCGGGCCATTCTGATGAACATGTCAGATATAAGTGCTGAAGAAGACCTACATGGAGGCTAGGCCTACAACCAGCATGAAAAAGGGCTGGATCTATAGAACTTCCTATGACGAGAAGAATCATGAGATATCACTCGTGATGATATAGTGATGATGATCCAGCAGTGATGATCCAGATCGAGTGATGATTCAGATCCAGTGACGATGTCCAGTGATGATCCAGATTGAGTGATGATCCAAATCTAGTGCTGATGTCCAATGATAATCTAGATTGAGAGATGAAGATGACTTGAAGACGAAGATGACTTGAAGATGTAGATGACGAGATGACCTAGAGAAGAAGACTAGTGATGAAAATTGTGTTGAGAGAATACCTTCCTAGATAATAGGGAGTGTTGATGTAATTGTAACTTCGGAATGTATTCACTTGTATTTCTTATCTATTGTAACCTGATATTTATTCTGGGATGTACTTATGTCATGTCATGCCCCGATGTTCCGATTGGGAAGATCTATAATGTAAAAAAGTCATGTCAAGTCATTGTGGGTAACCCTCCTATTGTCTAAGGGTTAAAGTCCCCGTAGTTCTGGGGCACTTGGGTTATTAGACTCTCCTAGAGAGGTTGGCCCTAGTAGGGTTTTAGTCATGTCAGGATTAGTATAAATAGAGAGTTGGACTCTCTATTTAGTACACATGAAATACACACTCAAGTGTAGCGCATAGTTGAAGAAGGAGAAGACACTAGGGCTAGATAAGAAGAAGGTTACTGTTGTCGGGAGATCACTTACTGTTTTGGGTTTTACTATTTTGGTGCTGATTTTATCTTTGAGGAAGTTGCGGGGTTTTCTCCATTTATGGTTTCCCCAAGGAAAAACACCGTGTTCATTGTCTCTTGTGTTTGATTTCTATACTTGTTACTCTCTCAGTTAAAGATCCTAATAATGCTAGCTTAATGTTGAAAAACTAACAAGTCGGTATCTCATTTCTTCATTTTCGTCACAAGTCATGGTTGGTATTTTAGGAGGTTTAATGGGATTATAATATTTTGCTACACATTTTTAGTTTGATACCAATGATATTTACTATACTTCTCCTCTATTTACTATTTATCGCACCTTTTGAATAACTCAAAACATATATTCGAATCAAAAGTTATGCAAATTTCAAGTTAACACACCTTTAAAAACCCTGGTTTGGAGACTGCCTTGCTATCTGACCTTCCAACTGAGGTAACAATGATATTTAGGCCCCTATGAGACTAAAATTTCTTCTTGTAGTATGTTGATATTTCTTCTTTACAATTCCAAAGGTCTGACCTAATTTTTATGTGCTAAGAAAAACTTATTGTAACCTTACCAAAACTTGTTATTTTTGTCCTCTTCAGAAGAGAGAAAGTGCACAGTCTACCACATTACCAATTTTTTGGATTGGATTCTAAAAAATACACCATGAATAATGGTATGTCTTCTATCAAATGCAACAAGTCTCACTAAATCTGGATCTTTCAAGATCCATATATAATAATTTTTCTCGCAACACTTCTTTGAGACTGGTTTTTGGACTAGTCTAAAAGCCTAACTTCCATAGGGTATAAATCCGCACCTGTATTGAATCAAGACTTGAAAATCACCCCATATATATTTCACTATTTCATTTACATCCCCTCCAACTATTTTGTCTAAAACATCTCATAAATAAGGTATAGCAAAAATTCCAAGATGACTTGGTTTGGAAGCGCCCAAGCTTTGATACCAAATGTTATGCACCAAAATCCCTCAAAAATCACAAAATAACAAAGAGAGGATAATCCATTCCTTAACAATAAATAAAAGAGATGAATGAGAAATCTCTTCAAGGGGGGAACCTAATTATACAATACACAATACAAGTTGAGATGATTATAAAAATGGATCTCTTTTATTATAAATAGGAGATGAGGTGGTCATTATGTAACCTAATACTAAGCCGACCTAACCATAACTAATTTAATAATAATAATAATATAATAAATGATTATTAGGGCCTTAACAAAAGGACACCATATTGAATAAGTGTGTGATCTCTCTAGCGAATTTCCATGCTAAGGATTACTCATAATAAGACAACAATGGTATAACAATAAAGTCATAGTTTTGTTCAACTAGTTGCCAGGGGATTCCAAAACCCCCTCTCCCAACTCTCATCATAAGGAAAACAATGTCTAGACAAGGGAAATAGACATAGAATATTAGTTTGACACCGAGGTATCTCACCATGAGGGGAACTCATCAAATGTCACGAAGGTGCAATTCACCAACAACCAATTGGCAAGGAATTCTCAACCATTATCTGCTAAGAGGTGATACATTTAATAATTGGACAAGCCTTGATCATGCATCAATGGAATTAAAAAAAAAACATCTATAATAAATAATAACATTTTCCTAGTAATATATATACATCGAGAAGTCCATCACATACAACTAAGGACAAAGTCTTGCACAATAAGGGGTGTTATGATTCTTCCCCTCATAGTAGGGCTCTGACCTTAGATCCTATTCAACATTCAATGTAAAAATTCTTTAGTTCAAGTTCTCAATTCACACATCATATTGTTAATTCATTGTCATTACTCAAATCAATGTTTTTTTTTTACTAGGGGAATAGGCAACTGGGGCCGGGCTGGTACTCGCGTGACACGGGGTCCAGGGATCCATTTCTTCTACCACTATAAACCTAGGTTCCCCACACCCACCGTAATACATGGGACATGGTTAAACCTGGGTGGGATTGATCTCGTGACCTCCAATTTACAAACAAATTCATTACAATGGAACCGCCAATGAGGATAATATCACCATATTATCATCCTCATCAATAACCAAAGTATATTTAGTGTCATAAAATCATAAATGAGTCGTCAAGGGATTTAAATCATGCAATATCACGCAATTATACATATTACCCTGATTCACATCAATATCATTCACATTTCCAAATAAGGGTCTAATGCATATGCCTAAGGACAAGGGTGCTATAATGACCCTTTTCATATTCAATCATATAATTCATCGGTTTGGTGTCCCTTGTGAAATTGTCAACAATAACATTTCTCGTTTATAGAATTGAATGATGATAGAATTAGTTTCTAAGTTAGTTTTCTAGTAAGAAACTCTTTCCCATACTATCCTTATTGGTCAAGTTGAGTTAGTGATCAAGGTTTAAAATTAAACTATGTTTTAGAGGAAAGTAAACAAAAAAACTAACTGGAATTAATTTTTTTTTCACTCTATGGGCATACTGAATATTAGTTAAAACTACATCCAGATTCACTCATTTCCATCTTATGCATGGCATAGATTTAATTCTCTTGATTGAATGTTGAATCCATTCTTTGAAGCTATCTATACAATTCCTACCTAATGCTTCAACCAGAGAGGAATTTCTTATCTACTTAGAACACCTTGATGAAAATTGTTGAGAAGCTTCAATAGATAACAAGACACATATGAAATGTTTTAAATCCCAATATGATACAAGTTTTCATCCTTGGATATTTTCTAAAGGATCCTTGGTTATGTTTTATGACTAGATCATGATAGGATGGGAAGTTTGAACCCGTGTGGCATGGCAAGCATTATGAGTCACATATTACAAAAGGGACATACGAGTTAGGAAATTATTAATGGACCCCTTTAGATGAGCCCCACAATGGGATTTATCTGAAGACATATTGTGCATAAGCAGTAATGCTTCACAAGACTTATATATCATGATTGTAATTTAATTCTACAAACATTCAAGTGAATTGTGAGAGATGTCCTTCAGTTATGCAATCAATATTCTAGAAACAATCACCCACAAAATTCATTATTTGCTTTAGATCTTAACTTCTTTCCCCTGTCATCTCATCTCACCATTCTCCTACAATTCTCAAACTTCTTTTTCTCAACTCATCATCTTATTTCTCATATTAAGAATCAACTTATAAATGTTTGGGCTTACTCATTAATTCCTTATTGTGGTTTATATTTTAAAATAGCTCAACTTTGAAGCCAAGGAGAGGGTTGAATTGCTCTCTTATCATTTATTCAATGTCACTCTTTATGGTTTAAAGGAGGGTCGATTCACACTGTTTTTTATTGACCATCATGCCAAATTATTTTCAATTCCAACGTTATAATTCAACTCCATCATGTCAAAAACTATATTCAAACATTTTGTGTTCTCTTGTGGGCATCTTTCATGAAGTGAAGTGTATTCCTCGTGGCCTATGGCCATTTTCTCCTTATCACAACAGACTTGACTTAGTGGGAATTCAATTTCATCACCATCGATAGGGTTCATGAGAAGTTTATATTTGGATTGGGATTTATCACAATCATTGTAATCGTTTTCATCTTGAAAAAAGGATCATATATTCACATAGATCACTTTGTGTCAAACATGGACCAAAAATTTCCTTTCATACTTATACCTGGTAGTGGAACTGGTACTAAACCTGGTATTGAAAAAAGACTTTGGTACTAAAAATAGAAATGGTACTGAAACAAAACTTGGGTAATGGAACTGAAAATAGTATTGAAACAAGACTTGGGTACTGGAACTAGTACCGAAACAATACTTGGGTACTAGAACTAATGGTTGACACAAAACCAGCTAACAAAACTAGTCGATAGGGGTTCCCACTCTTTCAACACTCAAACCATCGTGATCTCCCTAAGCACCAGCCCAGAAAAGTTTTACCCTGTTTGCAAACACCCGCAGAGCAGATGAATCCTCACCCAAGATGTTCGAGCGAGAGCTAACGGAACCAAGTTTCCTCCGAATAGGAGAGGACCATGTGCATCAACTTATAAACTTAGAATACCATTGACAAATATGATTACTCACTTAAGCATTAACAGAATCATTCATTATCATTCTTAAACATATCGCATCGTTCAATCATAATTGTAGTAAGCATACTGATGCGCAAACAGATCCAACAAGATAACATCATTTAAAACAAGGAAACATCGCATCATAGATCCATGTCGAAGGTTCACATAACATTAATCATTGAGTCCAAGAAAACAGTAAAACAAAAAAGAACACAGTGATTCAGATAAAATTTTGTCTTGTCATATTACTTCCGCACAAAATCACAGTTCACAGATCAATAGATCTCGGTTCAGACACTCAAAGATATTGCTTGCTAATATTCTCCCTTTTACACTTACAATTCTTCATCTACTTATAGGCTTGTGCCTTTACATTCAAGGTCTATTTAGACAACTTTCTAACTAATTATTAACTGATTCTACAAAATAATGACCAATATCCACAAAATATGTTCCAAACTACAAAAAGGTGACACAAAATATATAAAATATTCTATTCTCTGCCTTGCATGCCATCTTCCAGTTGTACGGTGTCTTTGAGCTTGTGCAACATCCGCGATGTTGCGCAGCTAACTGATCCCAAAACCCCTTGTCAACAGGCCCCCAACATAATCTTGTGGCTTGCCCTCGAGCCATGCTAGCTGGCCATGGTGTACTCAGTAATCTTGATCTTGAAATCCTCATATTGCTGAGTAATCTCCTTGGCCTGCACTTTGACTCTTTCAGCTATCTCTTGGCTTGCCGTCAGATCATGTGTGATTGGGTGCTTGACCATCTTTTCAACGACCTCCTTCTTGCCTTCTTGTGCTACTTGGAGCACAGAAACCGCCTTCACTGATAGTTGCGCTCCAATATCCTAGAACTCATGTATATGTGTGGTGCATCGTTGTCACCTTTCTTGTGCCTTTACGACTACTGCAGCTCCTTTAGTTCCGTGGACTTAGTGATCTAGACCATTAGTGGCATCGCTCTGAGCAATGTATTCAATGTTGCTAGCTGCCCTTCTGCTTCGTGCAACTGTGTTGTCAATTGCACCAATTGCTCATCCTGCACTATGCTTCCCCAAAACTACGAAGTCTCATCCATTACCTTCTTGGCCTCTTGCTCCTTTTCATCAAGTTGGGTTGCCAAATATTCTATAGCGCTCTTCTATGCTGCTATTTTCTTTGGCAGCGTGGACAGGTGCACCAGGGCCTCCAAAATGTTGTTCTCACTCTGCAATCGCACAAAAACAACCCCAAGACATGGTTCTCTTTCCACCACATCTAGCTTCGCGGTACTCTCCAATACGTGGTGACATGCATCCCCAACTTTCGCTTCCAACTTTACTCGCCTATCAAAGAGACGTGCCTTCTCAACAACAAGGTGATATCGTTCCTTCTTTAGTTCTGTAATCTCTGCGGTGCTCTTCACCTTAAACTCCTCTTGCGCTTTATTTAGTGCTTCGATTTACTGCGCTTTCTATTCTAGCAAATTCTCCTTTTCTTGTTGCAATTCCTCGACTTCTTTCTGTGCTTTCTCTTCTTTCTCCTACGACTGCAACTATCAATTGTTGATTTCCTTTTGTCTCTCTGCCAACTCCTGGTTGGAAACACGCTGCATGTGTACTGACGTTTACGTGGACAGCACGTTGATATCCAATGATATGTCCTACAACTGCTGTAGGGAGGTATTCAAGTCCTTTCTTCCATCATCAATTGCAGTTGGGAGAATTCAAACATTCCTAACCCACAGCTTAGTGTTGATTGACGTGAACTCCTGCATAGTCATGCTTTCTAGCGCTCACTTCAAGACAACATCATATATTGAATCAAGTTTTGTTCTTACCTTTGTGAATCCTGCCTGCGAAGATTTCGTCATTTCCTTTGTTTCTACATCGGTTGCATATGTAACGACCTCAACAAGCTGGGTCAACTACACCTTTAAGGCTGATACGGTGCTACTACTCACACCCTGCTCCATGCACCTCTTGGTTCTTAATTTGGTGAATATGCGCTCTGATTTTGGGTCAGTGGGTGTCTTTGTTGACGATTCCTCATCAGACTCATGTTGACTCTACTGGTCATCCTTACGCATGGGATCAACAGGTGCATCCATTGGGGATCTCATCGAGACCTCTTCTAAACTGACTGGTTCTCACCATTCCAATCGTTAACCATCGCCTCCAATTCTACATAAGACAATTTATACGGTGTCGACAACTATTGCTTGTCTGGGTCATGTCGGACTTGGACATGAATAACATGTGGTCCAATTTCAAATCGCACAATTCTTTGATATTTTTTCATGGCTTCCTCAGATAATCTTGGAACTTTCACCGCTACCGCCTGCAGTGCTTCCAATAGATCCAAAATTGAATCACATAATCTATCAATCTGTCTTGTTCTTTTACCCACCATAGATTCTGATATCGTGCACCCTTACATACTTTTATCTCTTTTACATCCATGCCTTGGTAGTCATCTGGATCCATCCAAGCCACTAGTGCGATCAATATGAGTAACCAAATGTATGTAAATTCTCTCTCGCCCACTTGCACTGCGACTGTGTCCTCTGCAAACTAGTTCATGAGAAAGAGTGACCAGTTCATTTGTAAGCCTTGCACACATTGCTCAGTACATGCAACCACCGCTGAGTTACATTGGATAGGGTGGTTCTTCCTAGCCACTTTGTTGGCCAAAATTCTTGCGTCGATATGCACCGTGTGGTCATTGATACTATCAATGCGGTAAGCCTGCCCGCCATGCTCTAAAGCATAGCGCTTTTTCAATGTCTCCGCAAGCTTCTTATCATTTTCCTTTCCTCACAAATACTGCGAGGGGTTTGGTCCATCCTTGGGAAGCCTCATTATTTCTGAAATCAACCCCACCGTAAATTTGACTGGATTATCCAACCACAAAAATCCTCCATGGAAGCATGCCAACAACTGCTTTACACACACATTTACTTCAATCATCTGCCCAAAGTACAACATGTTAATCAAACCTAACAAGTGACTCTGTCCAGCCCACGCTCCCAGTCATGTGGAATGCACTCTATCGGGCTGCCTCCTACCGCTACCATTAGCACACATGGTTCGTTCGCAACATCCTCCAGTTTGAGCAAGTCATGGTATTCGTATTTCATCTACATCAACGCAGGAACGATGTAAGAAGTGCATACCATCCCTTCTGGTATCGCCGACATCCTTATCTGGTACTTCTAATTTTTAGTGGGATTCTTGGCCTTTGCACCAGGCCGTCTAGGGGGTATATACCCATGGATGTCCTTAACAGACACCCCTGCTTGAGCCGCTGACTCCACTAATATCGAGCTCGATGGCCCCATATGCGTAGTTTCTTCTTCTTGCGCCCTTGTGGGAGTTCTGGTCTACCTTTTCTTTGGCACTGGGGAAGTATGCTTCTGCCCCTTTCTATTCCTCTTTGGTACCGACGACGATTCAATTGGCATATTAGCAACTTCTTCCACGATGGTTACCAGTCTGATTGAAGAATCCCATTCACTTGAAATATCTACTGTGACTGAGTCACTCTGCATGCCACACCAATGCCTCGCAATAAATACCAGTTACACACTCTCTCTATACTTAGTAATTCACTCACTTCGCTCAGATTCACTTGGTAACTCGCTTTTCAACTGTGCAACTCCACTCAAACTCTGCACAATGGTGTCTTTTGACCGTGCTGATCCCCTTCTTATAGCATCGAGTCAATCCATAATCATCATTACCAAATCAACGTGATCATCATGACCAAATCCATCATTAATGACCCCAATCCATTGACGATCCTGTCAATCCAACAGTCGGATCGACCATAAATGCGCGTCTCTTCACCAAGCACCACCGGTTAATTGTTTTTAAATGTCTTCATTTATTGCTAATTTGACTCTGTGTGCTCTGTGGCTGTCACAGCATGACCTTGTAACTCTGCAATTGACTCTTACTCTTGCGCAACCACTTCCTATTGGTGCTCCCTCCTTCTGTATATCCATCCTTCCTACTTCTTTTTTCCATTGTGCAGTGCCTCAAGCATTGCGTGGTTCTGGGCCCATCCTATAAGGCTTCAGCCTGCTGCCATTCATGAGATTTGGTAGCATCACTCCATCTAACTACTGCAGTTGAACTGCAACTCCTAAAGTAATGGAATTACCAAGATATGGACCTAACCAGTGCATCTGTAACTTACATGGATGCTTCATGAACTTGTTGTCGTATAACAACACCAAATATCCTTGCTGAAATTGTTTATTCTTTATGTGGCAATCATGCCAAGCCTTTTGTCAATCCTTCTCGACGCGCTAGTG
Source organism: Pseudotsuga menziesii (assembly GCA_001517045.1). Lineage (NCBI taxonomy): Eukaryota > Viridiplantae > Streptophyta > Pinopsida > Pinales > Pinaceae > Pseudotsuga > Pseudotsuga menziesii. The sequence continues at coordinate 146,556 of LPNX010326148.1, forward strand.
GAAACCTGCAATAAAACGGTCCTCCTCGAGCTGCACCAAATGATCCACATGCTCTTCTAGTGCTGCTTCATCGTCCATCCTTGTTGTTGCTGCAATGTGCAAACTCGAAACAATGTACTCCATAGGCATGGATGCCTCTTTCCCATATACCAATTTGAACGGTGTTTTCCCTGTCAATCTCTTGCAAGTGGTGCGACATTCCCACAAGAATGCTGGAATATTCAAGTCCTATTCATTGTGGTTTGCATTACATACCTTCGTAAGTGAATGCTCTAATATTTTGTTGAATGCCTCGACCATCCCATTCACCTGTAAATGATATGGAGTACTCTTCTTATGTTGTATGTGAAGTTCTTTTGTCAATGCGTTGATTGTGCGACTGATGAAGTGACTCCCTTGGTCGCTCATCAATATCCTTGGACATCCAAACCACGTCACAATGTTGTCAAATAAGAACCTTGTTGTTGTCGTAGCGATGCAATCCACGACTGGTGTGGCCTCCACCCATCTTGTTAAATAATCTGTCATTGTAATTATATACCGTGCACAAGTTCTCTTCCCAAGTGGTTTGATTGGTCCTACAAAGTCAACAACCCATTTATCAAATGGCTGCAATGTGACCTGAGATACCAGCGATATCTCATCCCGTCGTGATGGTTTTCCCGTTCGTTGATAGATATTGCAACTCCATGCATAATATGTCGCATCATTATGTAGATTGGGCTACCAAAGCCCTATGTGAAGCACCTTCCTCACAGTATCTCGACCTTCGTAGTGTCCACCAACAACTCCCGCATGTGCTTCCCCAAGAATTTGCCCTTGTTCATGTGGCAAGACACATCACCGCAAAATCTCATATGGTCCTATCTTATATAGCTGTCTAGCATTCGACTGGAAATCTGACGCCTTAACCACCAACTTCTTCTTCTAACTTGTAGTAAAATCCTCCGGTGCGATTCTTGTTTCCAAAAACTAAATTATTTGATCATAATAGTCATATTCCATGTCGACTCTGAACAACTGCACATCTAGAAGTCCATCTTCAATGTTTGTAGGTTCCTCACTTGTCTCAATTTGGGATAAATGATTAGGTCTCACATTCAAGCGACTCGGCTTCACAATTATCTCAAAATCAAATTCATGGAATAGAAATAGCCAACAACATATCTCCCCCCCCCCCCNCTAAAATTTTGCAGCGCATATACCATCACCAGACCTTCTCTCTCCATGGTTGTATAGTTTTTCTCTGTAAAGGATAGCTTTCAACTAGCGAAAGCAATCAGGTGATCAAGATTCTCTTCTAATGGTTGCATGAGTACCACTCCCAGCGCAACGGACGATGCATCTACATGAACATGGGACTCCTTGTTCCAATTAGGAAAATCAAGGGTCGATGCAGAAGCCATCTTGGCCTTCAGCATGTCGAAACTCCCTTAACATTATTTACTCCATAGAAATACCACATCCTTCTTTAACAATTTCTCCATAGGAACAGTAAATACAACATACCCTCGTATGAACTTGCGATAATACCCTATATGTCCCAACATGGCTCTAAGCATATTCATGTTCGTAGGTGGTGGCAAGCTCAATATAAGCGCAATCTTTGCAAGTTCAACCAACAGTCCTTGCTTGCAAATGATGTGACCCAACAACATCCCAAATGGTGCACAGAAAATACACTTCTTTGAGTTCAACTTGACCTGATGCTATCGACATATTTCCAGCATCAATCGCAAGTTTCCCAAATTGTCTCTAATCAATCCATAAACTGTCCAGTCATCCATGTAGACTTGCATGAACTTCTGAAAAAATCTTTGAAAGCAATGAAAAGGCAGGTGCATTCTTCAACCCAAAATGTATCATAGTGTACTGAAAACAACCCCATTTAGTAACAAACGTTATTTTTTGGCGATCCTCTTTTGCAATCCTAATCTGGTGATATCCAGAAAACCCATCCATGAAAGAATACATCTCCTGATCGCCTACTCCTTATAGAAATTCATCCGTAATTGGTGTCAAAAATGGATCATGCATGAATGCGTCATTCAATTTTCTCAGATCGAAACATATTTGAACATCACCCATTTTCTTGTCTTGGACCATCATAGGACTGATGGACCATCATAGGACTGATCCATTATGATTCCTCAACTGACTCAATTATTCCAGCATCTAACATCCTATCAAGCTCAGCTTTGGCCCTCTCCTTGTATCATGGATTGAGGCGTTATAGTCTTTTCCTTACTGGTCTCGCGTCTGGTTTCAATGGAATCTTCATTTCCCCTAAATCACCTAGTATCCCCTTCATCTTAGAGAACTTTGTTGAAAATAGGTCTTGAAATTCATGCAATAGATCCATGATTTTTGAAATGGTCTCTTCATCCCAATAGTTTCCAACCTTGCAAACTTCGGGCTCTGAGTCTGTTCCAATGTTGACCTTTTTGATCTTCAATGGCTGATTCATTGGATCGGTCAGTACATCCGGTGCTGCGGCATCTCGAATCCCTTCTGTTTTCAAAATATTGATATTCCATAGATCATCATCATCCTTAGGGCCTCTAGTCATGTTATAACATTCCATCATCGACTGCATGTGGCACTGCACACGTGGATCCACCGGATATGCAACCGGCACTACCTTCAAGAACAACATCGCGGATGAGTTGCAGCGCATTGTGAACATCTGGATTGACATCCACGAAACTGAAGGTATGAGTGAAACAAACTGCCAAAACCTCCCAACTGGTTATTTCCCTGCGAAACTCAACGAATATGTACCAAGATCGCGGCATTTCATCCAACGTGTGAACAAATGCATGGACCCACTCATCCTTTGGTCGTGACGCCCATAGATTCTGACACTTGATCAGATGATTCCTAGGGCTCCCATTGTACCTTCCATCATGGTACACTTCGACATCGCCAAATCAGACCATCATCATTCTTCGACACTACAACCATCCAGTGATCGTCTTCTTATGGGTCACCCTCCAGCATGCTGGTGTAGCCTTCAATTCTTCCTCCAATGCCATCAGCCCATGTGGTTCCAACACCTTATCTTCAAATTCCAAAAAGAACTTTGACAGCTCTGGTAATCCTTCATGTACCGGTAACCCAATAGTCTCAGATGCGGCTCGACGTAGTGACTGCATGATCAAACCACACTTTCTTAGTGACACCTCATGCAAGTAGTTTTGCCAATTTTCTAAAGCGTCATCCGAGTCAGAAGACGTGGAGCTAGCGCTATGCCACCCAAGTTATCCATCAGCAATCGGATGGATGTAATATTCTGAAATGTTATGTGCATGATCCCATCCTTTGAAAACTTCATCCTTCACTGGCTCAATATTTATTCTCCCTTCATTTGGATCCATTGGAGCGATGTCTTTGATGTATTTATTCTCAAAGGTCATCATCCACTTCTTAAAATTGATTACTTCCATACTATCATTCACCCATCCAATCCCCAACAACATGGGATAGGAGCCTCCACCATCAACAACTTCAATCACATCGAAATCAACATAGGTCTTCATGCCCTCAACATCCACTACCAGGTGTGACACCCACCTGATCAGTTGTACCTTGGCTTGATTAGCTAATCGCAGCTGCACTGGAGACCAACCTAGTGTTGGCCTCCCCATCTTCTGCCATTTCTATTTTTTCAAGATATTTACATTTGAGCCTAGATCCAGAATGATTGAATCTACCTCATAGTTCATAATTTGAATGTTCATGTGCATCTCTTTTCTTGTCTTTTTCTTATGCAAGGAGTTCACCACAAAATCCTTCCATCCCTTCGTTGGTCGATGCAACAGGTTCTCAATCTTGACAAGAACCAGTGACATGCAAGTCTTAAAAAATTCCTGCAAGGTATGATGCGGCCGCGATGGTCCTCTCTCCAAGGTTGAATCAAAAGCACTGGGAATTTCATAAACATGTAACTTACTAGGATTCCTTCTGATCAGATTGCGTGCTTCAAAGAGTGTGTCCTTCTAAACATCGATATCGAACTACACCTTTTTATTCCCAACCAACCGAATTTGTGGATGTGGGCTATCTTCTCCAGGCATTGCACCTCCACTGAGATCGTCGCAATCGTTGGTTGTTGATTCTGGTTCAACGATGGATTCATAGGGTTATTCATGTTCTGATTCTGGTTCTGAACAAGAATTTGGTTTTGAGCCTGAGTCTACACTTGATTTTGGTTTAGAAACTGGTTCTAATTATGCAATTGGTTCTAGTTCTGTAACTGGTTTTGATTATGCAACTGGGGAACATTTCCTACCTGCCACCTGACGATCAGTTGTGGACAATTCTTGATAGTGTGGTCAATAGCAGTAAAATACGTACACGCACACTATAAGTGTGGGAAATCTCTTTGGCAGTGTCCCAGTACACCACAATTATAACATTGGACAGGTCCACAATCTCGTCCGCCTCCTCGACCAAAGCCTCCTCCTCGTCCTCCTCGAAATCCTTCATGGAATCCTCCTTGTTGTTGATATTGCGGTTGGGAAAATTATTGCAGCAGAGGATTCGGTTGTTTCTGAAGATACTGCACTGACTGAACGTATTGTGGCTGCTGCGGAGCCACCTGCATCTGATGAAATTGTGGTTGTGGCGTGAACTATTATTGTGGCTACTGTGGTATAAAATGCATCTACGGTGGTGGTACATACTGCGGTTGAGGTTGTGGTTGTACCACCTGCAGCTGCGGTTGCTGTACCGCCTGATGATCTTCTCCCTTCACATAGTATGAATCATATGTCCTTTTTTGGAGTAGTTCATATGCACAACAGTCCTTATCTTCATGCCCAATAGACTGAAAAAATGTATAGTACAAGTTCGTCGACTTTGTTACCATCTTCTCATTCCTCATGTCGATGCCCATATACTTAACAAATGCAGCACCATGGTACACCGCCACCGCTCAATGGGTTCAACGCTCATGACAATAGATAGTTCCAAAAATATGGCCAGTTATCCTTGGTATGTATGTCAACTTCCAAAAATATGGGCAGTTATCCTTGGTATGTCCGTCAACGCGACATTGAGTGCACCATAGGTATTCACGATACTCTTTACCCTTCTTGATTTCCTACAACTGGACTATAAGGTTCGCCAGCTGCATCTGGATTTGATTCTTACCAACTACGCTTTCTCTAATGGGTGAAGCTTCTAACTTCATTGCAATATCAAAAGCCTCGCTCTGCGTTGTAATATTTTGTTACATTAATGGTTGTCTGATATGGGATACTAGCGCCACAATGAACCATTCCTTATGTTAAACATCACTCATCTCGAAGCTGACTCTTTCCATCAATGTATTAAATATTTGGTCAAAATCCCAAACAGTCTCGTTTGGATATTTCTTAGTTTCTTTTAATTATGTAATGTACTGTGCTTCAGATTTTGGTTTTCTGAACTCTTCAATCAATCCTTTTCTGACTTCAACTAATGTCTTTGCAGGAGTCCCCGTAGGAACTTGTATAAGTTTCATGTACCAATCCAACACGCTACCCCAAAGAATAGTCGCCAATTGGCCCTTCTTGACATCATCATTTGTGGTTTGTTTGACAGTTCACACTCTTTCACATAGGAACTAGTACTTCTCTAGATCGTCGGTCCCATTTCCATGAAAAAAAGGTAACTTCGCATCCTCGCCCGCCATCCTGGGCCTTCTCCCTATAGATGCTGATCTACTACTAGAATGTTGCTGGCATGTCGGACAAGTCGATGTGGAACTTGTGTTTTTATCCTAGGTGTAGCCTGGTTGTCCTCTTCATCATTGTAGGGTCTCTTTGTCTCGTGTGGTCTTCCTTCATGGTCTTGCATTTCGATCGCAGCAGGGCCTTCCCTGGTCCTCTACCTCTTCTTCTATCAAAACCTTTCTCCTCCCATCGTAAGACCACTTTCTTCTTCAGATTCCCTCACAGTCTCATCGAAACTTGCACCCATTTACCCCTTATCCTTCCATTCGTCTCCCACCTTTCTTTGTGGTATCCACAGCCTCCGCACACCAGATTTCTATTAATCGAGGTGCATATTTAGTATGCCTTTTTCATAGATAAGCATATTAACTGATAATTGCAAAGACAATAGGAACCTACCTCTTGGTCTATTGAAAAAATGCCTTTCTACTTCGTTGTAGGACTTAGTAGTATCAATCACGAACTCAATGATATAGCCTTCTAAGATACTGTCCAGCTAGACTTCTATAGCCCACGAGGCCTTATTGTCGGTTTCCTACAATTTCTGGATCAGCTTAGGGGTCCAGGACGTTGGCTCACCTCCTTGAAATGTTGTCTTGCGATAGGTAAACCATGCCAACCACTCATACAATATGATGGGAAATTCAGAGAAAAAATACTCGTGTGGACTGTCGTGTATGTACCATGCCAACCACTTATCCGTCGTCAGTCCAGGGTTCTAATTTTCTATCTCTGCGAATTCTTGTAGCTTCTGGTCAAATGAATCTTGAATTTTTGGGCTTGTCAGATGCCACATATCCTCCCCTCAGTCGCAACAAGGTCTCAAAAATGGAACCATTTGTTGACACAAACCCAGCCAACAAAACTAGTCGATAGGGGTTCCCACTCTGTTGACACTCAAGCCACCGCGATCTCCCTGAGCACCGGCCTATACAGGTTTTACCTCGTCTGGTGACACCCGCAGAGAAGATGAATTCTCACTCGAGATGTTTGAGGGAGAGCTAACGTAACCAAGTTTTCGCTGAATAGGAGGGGACCATGTGCACCAACTTATCAACTTAGCATACCATTGAAATATCTGATTACTCACTTAAGAATTAACATAATCATTCATTATCATTCTTGAACAAATCACATCATTCAATCATAACTGTAGTAAGCATACTTATGCACAAACAGATCCAACAAGATAACATCATTTAAAACAAGGAAACATCGCATCATAGATCCATGTCGCATATTCACATAAAATTCATCATTGAGTCGCAGAAAACAGTAAAATAGAAAAGAACACAGTGATTCATATCAAATTTCATCTTTTCATATTGTTTTCACTCAAAATCACAGTTCACATATCAACAGATCTCAGTTCAGACACTCAAAGATATTCTTCACTAAGCTTCTCCTCTTTACACTTACAATTCTTCATCTACTTATAGGCTTGCGCCTTTACATTCAAGATCCACTTAGACAAATTTCTAACTAATTCTTAACTGATTCTACAAAATAATGACCAATATCCACAAAAATGTGGTCCAAACTACAAAAATGTGACACAAAATATATAAAATATTATGTTCTCCGCCTTGTGTGCCATCTTCCACTTGTGTGGTGTATTTGAGCTTGTGCAACTAACTTATCCCAAAACCTCTTGCCAACACTAATACCCAAACAATAATTAGGTACCATACCACAATCCTATCATTATCATTGCCTCAATCCTTTCATTTGTCACATCATCCTCATCATTTCTACTTTGAATTCAATGACCTCAGTGAATCTCTTGAACTTGTTGACATCAATGAAAACTTCTGCCAACACATTATCCCATGTTGGATTGTAGTAGATCTCTTCTTAATGGTTTTCAAGTGTTCATTGATTATAGAGTTTTCATGATAAGTGGAAGTGAATGAGACATAGCCATGGAGAATCAATAGCAAATTAATCGATGTGCATTCTATGAAATATCAATTATGCGCAGGGGGAATACTGAAGTGAAAAAACACATTGAGGGATGCAAGAGTGTCATGGTATATTAGTAACAAGACTAAACAAATAGTGAACAAAATGGCAACAAGGGTATGAGGAAGATAAGCACTCATGGAAGAAATAGATGGAAACAAGTGAAGCATAATTGGAAGAAATTAAGCTCAAGAAAAATAAAAATGAAATCATAGGTGGAAATGATAGAATTAAAATATAAGAGATGGAGGAAAATATTAAGGAAGTATTGGAAAGAATGGAACAAGTGGAGCAAGGAAGGAAAACTGCAAAATAGGTTGTCCATTCATACTCTCCACCTTCCCATTTTGTTGTCTTTTATGAGACAGTTTTATGGAGAGACGTGGAAGAATCTACAATATAAAAAGAAACCCACCAAGAAAGGAACCAACTAGAGGATGCTCAGGTGTCCAATCTTAGTGTTATTGTTGTGGCCAATCGTGGGAAAGTTCCTCTTTAAATTTTGGGCTTAAATAATGGTATGTAAATATTTATTTCTAGCAGCATAATATGTAAGGTATTATACATAGCATTTAGAAAGTAGCATTTATGGTTCTCCAAGGATAGCTTAGGCAATTAGTATGACATACTTCCTTTTTGAAAAACAATGGACAGTTTTGATAAGGTTCTTCTCTCTATGTATGTATGTATACATACGTACATACATGCATACATACATACATACATACATACTCACTTTTGTTCCAATTTTAAAAAAAAACAAGGATCTGTATATTTGTTTTAAAAGAATGCTAATTTGAATCTAATTTTAACACACATACACACTGAGAAGGAAACTAAACTAAACCTATGTAGGTATAACTTAGGCAATTAGTATGATGGACTTCCTTTTTGAAAAAAATGGACAAATTTGATAAGTTTCTTCTCTTTATGTATGTATATATGTATGTATACATACATACATACATACATGCATACTCACGTTTCTTCCAATCTTAGAAAAACAAGAATTTGTATATTTGTATTAAAAGAATGCTACGACTAAATATATTTGTATTAAAATAATGCTACGACTGAACCATAAAGTGCGCACACACACACATTGAGAAGTAAGCTAACCCTGAACATATCAAATTTACTTCGTGAAACTATCTAATTTGAACCCAATTTGTATTAAAATAGTTTGCAACTGGACCCACACACACACACACACACACAAAACCAATACTACCTTCATAAGCTTGACCACGCAGTAACCATGTAGCACATATAAGTTTTTTTACCTTGAAATTCATAATGCCTTCAATTTTCTATCCAAAACAAATTATGCCAAGTTTAACCTAGTAGAGTTGACCTTTAAAGCCATGAACTCTTGGTAGTATTTCTAAATTATTTTTGACCTTGTCAAGTCTACCAATGAGTGAAGAGGTTGTAGATCCCCTAATTCAATTTGATATGTCGAGTATAGAAACTCTATCTAGAGTCATTCACTCATGATCTAAGACCTTAAGGTTGATGGAAGTGAATGTGATGGACTATAACTCCTCCCATTGGGTGTGTTAATGAAAAAATTACTCAACTAGCTCTACACAACCTACACCACATACATACATCCATTTTCTAACCTTTTTTCCCTCATTTTTGACCTACACATCCATTCTCTCTCAGATCCGCGAGATGTAGAGTAGTTGGTGGCGGGGTATGGTTAAGACATCCCCTAAGCTGAAAGGTCGCCGGTTCTAATCCCATCGGATACCAAAAAATCCAACCATGTTAAGGGTTGGTGTGGTCCAGGTTGGGTGCGATCCCTAGGTGATTTTGATGGCTTAGATGCCCTTGGTTTGTGGTTACTTAGCTAATGGCAACCCTGCTAGTCAGGGGGGTTCCACAACTTTGCCAAAAAAAAAACCTTATTCTCTCTCAAATAAAGCTCAAAATATTAAAAAGGGCCTAAAAACCCACAAAAGAGTCACAAAGGGGCTAAAACCCCCAAAAGAAACAAAAAGGGGCTTAAAACCCTAATTAGGGTCCAAAACCCTAAATGAGAGAAAAGGACAAAAAAAACTATAAATAAAGGGTGGAGGTTCCCATCACAATAGGACATATTCCTTCCACCATTATTATACTTGCATGAGTACTTTAAGACACCATCACTCTCAAACTACTCATCTCAAGTAACTAAACATTCCATTTGCCCCACTTGCTCCCCATTTTGTGTGTTGAGTCAACCTCCATACTACCCAAACCAATGGAGAAGCGGTACCATTCTAAGTCAGGGCATGGTGGCCCCCTTTCAAGTAAATCGGAAGGTATAATAGTCTCATTTTTTTAATAGTTTTATGGATTATTTGTAGTTGTTTATTTGTGTTGCTAATAATTTGGTTTGCAGCTAGATCTTCCATTTCAAACTCTACCCTTTTGTCCCCTTGATGGAAGGGAGGTGCATTTGCACGTAGTCGAGGTTTTCACCTGGCTACAGTTTTGGCGTCTCCATTGGTTGATCCCATAGGATCCCTTGTATTGCAGGTATTTGCTTTATTATGAGGCTTATCTTTCACTCAGGCGACCAATCTGAATCTGCACGACACCACTTCCTACCCCTGTCGGCCATTGTCGGCTTCATTTTTCATTTTTCTCATAAAACTCGATTTATGACCTCGAGCAAACCATAAAAGTAACCAATTTACTTAATCAAATCTTGCGGTTTGAGGACATAAGTCTCAATCACCATAATTGTGGGAAGTGCTTGGGCTTTTCCCTAAAACACATTATGAGGAGTACCACAGGAAGCCCAAAGTAGCTGGCCAACGAGAGGAATTGCTAAGCGAAATGGGAAACGACCACTTCTGATTGACTAGAAATACCCTTATGAGGAAAAATCCAAGTGATGTCTTATGGTAGTCTTGGTGGCCAAGTGACCACCTGTGAACCAATAGGAAGTCATTTAAACCGAGGTCCAAAATTCATTATCGGTTACTACCATAAGCTTCCATCGATCCACAGCGTTCTTCCTCATGACTTAGGGGGAATCTCCCTCAGTTTGGGTCTTTAGACCACCACCATTGAGGCCCTCCTTGACAACCCTAATCACCGTAAAAAGGCCACACAACCTTTGATTTTGACTCAGATTCCTATCTATCCGATTCAAACCTGTTCATTGCACCGTCTAGTCCCATGGATGGTGTAAATCCCGGTCCTTTCTTCGGAGGGGTGGTTGGTAGCGGACCCATGTCCCTACCTCACATCATTACCAACATCCATGCCAGCGGTCCCAATACCGTTGCACATGACGTTGTGAGTTCTCTACCCATTAGTGGCGGCCCTGCACCTACTCCTATCATTCCCATAGCACAACCTTTCATACCTAGGGGCAGCGGCCCTTCCATGACCATCCGGACTATCCCCATTGTGGGAAGTGATGCTCAGGTACCCCCAGTCATGCACAAACACCATACTCCTACAAACTCCGACGCCATCGTCGGTCCCTCCCACACCAACCTAGGGTATAACCTCCCATTCATGGCTCACCTCAACTTTCTTGATTTGTCCATGTTAACCAATGACCCAAATAGCCATCAACCCCACTGGCCTCCCATGCCAACCAAACTCCCGTCAGACTTTCCAAAGTTTGAAGGGAAGGTAGGTGAGTGCCCCCAAAACCACATTATGTCATTTCATCTATGGTGCTCTTCAAATAGCATTGTAGATGATTCGATCAGAATTAGGCTATTCCAGTGCACCCTCATAGGCGCCGCAACCAAATGGTATATTGAGCTACCTCAAGCCTCTTACACGGACTTCAATTCCCTAGCCTTCATGTTCCTACAATACTTCCAACTCCTTGTCAGATATGACAAGGGCATTGAGATCTTGTTGTCTTGCTTCCAAAACACCATGACCCACATAACTGACCACATCCACGAGTGGAGGTGACACTATATCCTGTGCAAGATTTAGCTTGATGACAAGGTATTTCTCGATTGGTTCTTAAAAACCTTGCTACCACCCATAGCCAAGGACGTCACCTTCGAATGCCCCCAACTTAAGAAGAGGCCATCTTGAAGGCCCAAGAGTTTGATTTAATTTACGCTCAGTATGGATACCTATACACCATCATACCAGATGATCCCCATGCCGACACCTCCCACCACGATACACCGGGGGAATCCCACGCTGTGGATTGTGTCATCGGTTCTGTCTCCCAACACCGACAGTACTATGCAACACAACCTTTGATGCCACCGCACCCAAGAATCACCCCTAGTGTTGCACAACTAAACCAAATCCCTGATTACTCAAGGATGATGGCTCAATCATGAGCCACAACCTCTTACGTGCAGCCTGCACCACACCAACACGCCCATGCGCTGACTTGGCCGACACAACCATATTCTGGACCAATGAATGGATTCGTAACCCCTCCAGCACCCCCTGCCTACTATACGCCACCCATGCAAGCCACTCTGGCCCCTGTCCCAACTCCTCCGACGTCCATGGGACAAGTTTTTTCTCAACAAAATCTTACCAACCAACCGACCCCCAATAACCAACAAGGGAAAGGTAATAAAAACCACAGAAGGAACCAATGTAACAACCAAACAAAAGGAGGATACCAACAGCCTAATCCTCCTAACAATAACGACACTAACCTGCCAGAGCAAAACCCCCAACAACCTAATCGACCGGGAAAAAACACTCTGTGACGGACCAACCACATGTGCAAGTTATGCAACGTCTATGGTCACTATACCCATGAATGCCCTCATATAGCCTGCGTCAAGCAATTTCTCCAGAATGAGGCTCAACGTGACACCAACGTGGAAACCCAGGCTCAACCCAACCCAACTTCACCAGGTCCTCCACCTATGGAGCTCCAAAACCCACTACCACTCTAAGGATTGGTTGCAACCACACCTTTTCCCCCACCTACACCTGTGGCTCCCGTCGTAGCCCCGCCTACAGAGACACATGTCCATCACCTGCTGGAATTGACAATTGAAGAAGTCAACCTACAGACTAGGAGCAATCAATACAGGTCCACTATAGTGACTACTAACCCATCTGCGACATCCACTTCTAACACTTCCAACATACCCCTTCACCTACCTACACCCCCCATTGACAGGGAAACCAAAGGTCCACGGTTTCCACTACGACTTATCACCAACAACACAATTGCCCGAGCTACTTCAAATTACAACATTGTTGTTGACTTGGCTCAATCACCCACAACCATGTCCACTCTAGAAGTGCTCAAGGCCTGCCCGTCACAGCGAAAAGCGTTATTATTCGCCCTTGGTACCCTAGATCCCTTCGACTCCAGATTGATCACGTTCGATTTAGATCATTGTGAACCGAGAATGTCGTCCACTATGGACTTCTAGATTCCAGTCTCAATTCGGAATTTGGTTGTGCACTGCTGCATCATTAATGAAGGGCATCTACCTGTGTCATGTCAACCATTGTCTAGTAGAAACTCGGGTCCCCCACCCTCCAACCATCCACTAGTGCCCTTCGTGCCTATGATGGCCACCCCACCACATCCCAGGGAATTCTTCCGAATGTCCCTATATCATTAGCCGGTAAAAGAGTTTTGATTGACATCGAGGTTATTAGTTACATGTACGCCATCGGAACCATGGCCTCCACCGTCTTTTGAATCATGATGTTTCCTCATGATGGAAAGATCATGACCATCGACCAATTGATGTACTATGATTCGCTAGGGACGACCACACCAAAAATATTATTACTACCATTGATACCGCCATCGATAGCATGTCAATCCCTTCCTTATGTGCTGTTGGCCCGAGCTTATTCTCCAACACCCCTGTGACGTGCACTTTCCCGTCCTTACCACCTCCACCTATGTCAATTGACATCACAAATTTATGTACTATCACATATATTACCATCCCAACCATGTCACATAATCACTCACAACCACCACCACAATCCTCCGAGCATTATTGGGGTTCATTTTTTACCAATACGATTCTTTTCCTTTTCCTTTTCCTACCATTTGGGATCATGAGTAAGCCTGTCTTGGCAACCCACAATTTATAGGATTTCACACTGGGATTTCCTATGTGGTACCTTTAAACACCTACCCTACCTCTGAGGCCCCAGGATGTGTTGACTTCCATCCAACCAATTGAGATGATGTCGCACCCACCTCTTGGTCCATCAATAACTCCTCCCGTCTCTAGGCCTTCCCCTTTTCCTCCAAAAGAGGCTAGGGCCAAGGCCACCAAAACAACAACCAGTACTATTTACATGATCTCTAGAACCAGTTTCCCTTCCACCTCGTTGGTCATGGAATATCCACTAGATCTATCCCGGCACCACTTACGCGATGACGAAGATATCTATAAGACCACCACTGGTTTTACCCCATTCCCTTTCAACCATAGTGTGGAATTGTTTCTTCCCATCGAATGCCAAATTATATCACCCTGCCTTTCCAACAACCTTCATCTCGGCTAGGGGCCATACCTCTTCGGTGACTCAGAGGATCACCTCTTGAAGAATCCTCACAATGGGCTCTACCTCAAGAGATTATATGCCTGATATAACCACCATGAGTCACTTATAGCGTAGTTTTTTCTTTTTGTTTTGCATCACTTTTACCATGAATCAGTGACCCCCTCCAGTTGTTGTTCTGTGTCTAGTCACAGTGAGTCCATTGAAGAACTTCATTGCATCATTTACACATGAGCGAGTGGATATAACCCATCCACCCTGCCCCTGCACCGTTGGTATCCCACTAGAGGGTGTGGTCCCACGTCTGCACATGCACATAGTATGTCGCACATATGCTCTAGCTACCACCATGTTAGCATACCATCAGGTCTCCATATCTCCCCAGTTTTCCATGCTTGCGTATGGATCATCCTCTACAAGAATAGGAAGTTGCCACCATTATGCGAAAAGCTCCTAGGTCGAGAAGCAACCTTCTAGACTGCCTCGCTCCCTACTGATTCTTTGGTCCATCTTTCTAGAGTCATGTTAATTTACGTACCACCACACGAATCACACATTGTACGTTGATCTAGCTCTGTACCCATGGGCCTCCATTTGGTCTATTTTTCCCCATGCACCACTGCTCCAGGGACAACATCACTAGCTGCTAAATCAGAGTCATCCAGAGTTTGTTTGAAACGTCATTCACACCATCGGGTTCAGTTTTTCGTCCTGTGTCTTATTTCGAGACCCTTGTCTCATGCTCCCACAATGATTTTCAGGTCCATTTCCTGACAGTCACCTCGATTTGTGTGCCATCACGTGAAACTCTCTTTGTATGTATTGGCATGTTCACGAGCCATCTGCTCCATCAATACTGCACAATTGGCCATCTTTTGACTGCCATCCTTCACCCCGTAAGGGGGCACCATTATTGTTCTACATTTATGTCCATCAGCCATATATCGAACAATTCCCCCTTGCTTGATTAACCATTACAGAGTTTCTATTAAGCTCTTTTCTGAATCCTAAACGAATGAAAAGATCGTCGAGTGCACTTGGTTCCTTTCTCTCTCCTTAAAGTATTTAAAAGGGTGTCTACATGGTCTAGTTTATCTCCTTTTATGGATTGTGTAGATTACCATAAGAAAAGGACCACCTCGGCACACTCAAGCTAGGAATGTTTCCCTTTGCATCATTGTTTTCACTTTCTCAGGCATTGGGACTGAACTTTACGAAAAATCTCATTATGGGTTGTCTTTAAGCTCTTTTCCATCCTTCTCATCAAGAAAAGATTGCCAAGCAAACTTGGTTTCGTTCATGCTTGTAAAAGTATTTGAATGACCGTCCAGTCAGTACAAGTTTAACCTTTTTTGGCCTGATTGGACTACCAACAGTAAAGAAGTCTCCCATCCCCTAAGTGTCCCCTAACAAGGGTGAGTGAGCTCTACTATGTACACTTTTATCCATTTTGGGGCACAGGAGACTATCAACGAAAAAGAGACCCCACTGAAGTCTTCTTCATGTTTTCAAACTCTCTAAAAATGAAAGCACCACCGAGCATTTACTTCCTTGGTCTCTCTAAAAATCCACGATATTGTGCCATAATGGTGTCTTTATACGCCACCCCATATATTACAATTCAGAAGCATTCCCCCATTAGGTCGCCTTTGTTCAGAGTATTCTGCGATGCGCCTTTCTTGGATCCCCTAGATATCAAAAGTCTAATTCACCTCCCCCCAAGTATTTCCCATCTGCAATTACATTCTTGGTATAACAACTATGATCCCTCTTCCATGAGTTCATTTCATTTTTTGCCAGGTTAGCCCTGCCATCATTACTCTGAACAAAGGAATTGTGATTCTCCCATGATTCCCTTCCCCTATTCCCCCACTCAGTGTGTCAGTCCGTAGATTGTCCCACATCTTTGGTTATCCCCCTCGTGCTTTTGGTCAAGGAAACATTATTTCCTTGGTCATTTGTAGGCCTCCCTCTGTCGATGACAACACATCTATTCCATAGGATAGACCTAGAGGTCCCTGTATCCTAGTTTCATTAACCTTATTAATGATTTCCTTAGACCACTTGAGAGGAGTCATTAGTGCTTCTTGGGATGGTTATGTCTCACGTGCTCGATTTCAGATACATCATCGCACCATTGAGATTCGTATAGGGTATTGGTCCGTACAGTATTTGGTCGAAGACCCCAGAAGTCACCTGACTCTAGCACATTGGTGAGTCTATTAAGGGACCTAGATAGGTTCATGTCCCTTGTGATTTTCGGGTTGCATTGGAAACATCGTTCAGAAGCTCTGAGAGCAGTGCTTCTGTATAGATTCATAATTGATGTATCATATTGTACAATAGAGACTCTAAATCTTAGTCAGTGAGTCCCTATAGTTATGTCAACTTCTATATCCAGCAGAACATCAGTTGTGAATTTATAACATTCCATGATAATGCCATGGGTCCAATGTATCAATTCTTTAGATCAGCATTATATTCAGCCTCTCATTGAGGCCACCATTATGTAACAACAATTGTATATGATCGGCTCCTGTATTATGGAGCCTTGCTCCCATTATTTATTCTTTTGACATTGTTACAAGCATGGGTATGCCCGCCTCGTCCATATACATGTCACACATTCTTTGTATCTCACCCATTGATGGGAACCAACATTAATACAAAAACCAAAAGCCATCGTGTCCCGAACAAGGAAGCACCGCTTCTTCATGGGTCTCTCCACTATCCCCAAGATCCTATGATGTATATCGGCCATATGATGAGCTCCTGCCCTGACACATCAGGGGGCAATCTGTTAACGCAAAAAAATTGCTCAACTATCTCTACATGACATACACGACATACAGACATCCATTTCCTAACCTTTTTTCCCTCATTTTTGACCTCCAAACCTATGTTTTAACCTTATTCTCTCTCAAAAAGCTCAAAAATATTAAAAAGAGCCTAAAAAACCCACAAAAGAGCTAAAAAGGCTCACAAAGGGGCTAAAAACCCAAAAAGAGCTAAAAAACAACAAAAAGGGGCTTAAAACCCTAAGTAGGGACTAAAACCTAGTTAGGATCCAAAAGCCTAAATGAGAGAAAAGGACATAAAAAACTATAAATAAAGGGTGGAGGTCCCCATCACAATAGGACATATTCCTTCCGCAGTTATTATACTTGCATGAGTACTTTGAGACACCATCACTCTCAAACTACTCATCTCAAGTCACCAAACATTCCATTTTCCCCACTTTCTCCCCATTTTGTGTGTTGAGTCAACCTCCGTACTACCCAAACCCGTGGAGAAGTGGTACCATTCTGAGTCAGGGCATAGTGCCCCCCTTTCAAGTAAATTAGAAGGTATAACAATTGTGTTGTTTTTTATTAGTTTTATAGATTGTTTGTTTTATAGGGATAACAATTGTGTTGCTAATAATTTGTTTTGCATCTAGCTCTTCCATTTCGAACGCTACCCTTTCATCCCCTTGATGGAAGGGAGGTGCATTTGCACGTAGTTGGGGTTTTCACCTTCCTACAGGGTGATGTTGTCCTTGATCTAAATCCGTTAATTAAGAGTTGAAACATGGTTACAAGCCCTATTTCTTCAGTCAAATCAAACCTTAAGTCAAAATTGTGGTATGGAAAGTGTTGGATAATGACTACATATACCAATCCCTATTTATTTAGTCAAAGCAAACCTTAAGTCAAAATTGTGGTATGTAAATTGTTAGATAAATGACTACATGTACCAATTCTCCAATTCATATATGTGGATCTTTAAACTAAATGATTTGTGTCCCTTCTCCATATTGATACATTATTGAACCTTGAACTAATTCTTTACAACCTTGTGTGTGTGGGGTAACAATATTGCAATTTATTTCAACCTTGAATAAAAATATCATTTTAAAAAAAATTCAATAACAATTAATTAAATAAATTATCCATCTATTATTAAAAGAAATTGAAGTGATATTGGGTTCTTTCACCAACAAATTAATGGACAAATTAATCTACCCATGGTTAAAACTTAAATGTCTACGAAACTTAATTATGACAACAATATACCATTGTAAAGTAATTTGATTTCACCTCAAACCTGTAATAAAAATTGTAATGATCCATGCCTCAATAATTCATGCAACAACATAACCACTCCTTACTCATTACAATAAAAACAAAATCGACCCCAAGTTAAACAAAGGAACATGAAAAGCACATTAAAACACAAGAATATTTACTAATTGTAAATGATGAAATTAGAACCTAATTTTACGTTTAGTAGTTGTGGAATTGAACTCTCTTTAATATTATAGTCAACAACTTTGAAATACCCTAAGGTATTAAGTATCAAGTTGATATAAGAATCATTTTTGGTGAATTATAGGGGAGAATTTATAGAACGCCTCTTGTTGTTATGGTGAGATGAAGGAGGGGAGTAGGATTCAAAGAAATTGGAGTTGGGGATTTTGATATAGTTTGTTAATGGAGGCAATAGTTTATCCTAATTTTAGATATATGCATTAATCTTAGTATGTATATGTATTAATCTTATCATACTAAGGCATCCTATCAATAAGAGACTATAAATAAGGACCTCCCTTGGGCCTATTTTAATGGGGCATCATAAAATCAAAACTGTGGTGGAGAACGCATTCTATATTTGAATGAAATAGTTTATTTCAAAATTCAAATGGTCCTAGGCCCGGTACAAACAACTTTGTAGAAATAATGGCTTTAAAAATTGTGCTTTGTTTTGGAAAAGAAAAGGAATGCAAATCCATACAAGTCTTTGGAGACTCCATGAATGTGATAAACTGGATAAATAAAACTCATAACTGTCAAAACCTTTTTCTTCTCTATTTAATAGAAGAGGTGCATCAGTTGGTGGACAGTTTTGATTCCTTTTCTTGTTGTCATGTATAGAGGGAATTAAATGACCTTGTAGACAAACTCTCAAAGGAAGGGTTGATCATAAGCCTTAGATAGTGGAAGATTCTTGTAGTTCAGAATGAATCGTCTTTTGAATTCTACCATCATCCCTTTATTGATGGCTTGGTCCCTCATCATCTCCACATATACTGATCATTCTAGACAAGTTTTAGTTGGTTCAACAACTTTTGACCTTTCTTTAGGATACATATAGATTCTATAATGGCGGGTTGTTCGTGTCTTATTTTTGTAGATACATGGGATCGACATATCATGATGGAAAATACAAACAAATTATTCATGTATTGAACTTTTAGGGATATGTTGGATATGTTTCTTTTTGAAATGAGCCTCTAGGCATTGTAGTGAAAATGCATGGAAAGATGCATTCTACAGATGTAACTTTGTTAAATATTTAATAAAGTTGTGCTTTTTTCCTCGAAAAAATAAAATAATCAAGAGTATTGTTAGGTATTTTATATTGACTCTCAAATAAGTCATTTCATAAAGTGCATGGATTAATTTGAAGAAAATGTTTTCACCTGGGAGGATGAAATGGAAGGTCGCTTAGTTCCTGATATGAATGGTAGGGAAGTAACCAACATAGATCCATATTAAAAGGGGATCTACCAAGATCGAGAGGAATCAAATATCCCAAAATGAAAGCCCCTTTTTAGAGTGGAAACATTGAGGAAGTCGTGTAGTTTTCTATATAATTCGTTGTAAATGTTTTAAGTTTAATTTGAGTCGATATGTTATTTTTATAATAT
Organism: Pseudotsuga menziesii; assembly: GCA_001517045.1. NCBI lineage: Eukaryota > Viridiplantae > Streptophyta > Pinopsida > Pinales > Pinaceae > Pseudotsuga > Pseudotsuga menziesii. The sequence continues at coordinate 166,407 of LPNX010326148.1, forward strand.
TTTATTATTATTTTTAAAAAGACACGTGTCAGCTCTAGGATGAGAATAGGATGAGCATGGAAGGAGTTACACATCTCCCTATGCTGGGTTGTAGAATGAGCCTCTTCAGCGCAATGATCCCAATAGAGAGAAAATTTAACCGAAATGATGAATTTAAAGGATGAAGAGTTGAAGTTGTTGGCAAAGCCTTAGAAGTCAATGTGGGATCAACCTCTTGTTCTAGAATGACTAAATTTGGAAAGAATGCATCCTGAGATGAGGGAAGAGAAATTGCAGATATAATTGATGAGTATAAAGATGTCTTCACCTAGGAATATGATAATTTGAAAACATATGACAAATATTCTATGCAACACATGATCCCTTTGAAAGAGAGAGATAAACCTTATAGGAAAAAGCTCTGCAATATGAACCCAAAGCTAGCTTTTCTAGTTAAGAAAGAGTTGGAGAAAAGGTTGGCCACTGGAATGATTAAGCCTATCAAACACACCATCGTGGGTGCTAAATCCAATAACTATGAAGAAAAAGTGTAGGAAAATTAGGATTTGTGTTGACTTCAAAAACTTAAATCAAGACTCACTAAAGGATAATTACCCATTTCCTAACATGGAAAATTTGTTGCAAAGTGTTACGGGGCAAGGAATACTATCAATTTTAGATGGTTGTTTGGGTTATAACCAGGTCCAAATTAAAAAAGGAAGATTGTGGAAAAACAAATTTCACTACTCCCTGGGGTACTTATGAATATATTTGAATGCCTTTTGGATTACTAAATGTGAGATCAACATTCCGAACAGCCATGGACCAGGCGTTTAGTGATTTAGTTGGAAAAATCATTGCTATATATCAGGATGATTTGACTGTGTTTTCTAAGGAAAAAGTGATCATGTTGGACATTTGAGAAAAATGTTTAATAGATGCCAAAAATATGGGATTTCTATAAATTCAAAGAATTTATATTTTGCGTAGATAAAGGAAACTTTTTGGGACATATAGTGTCCAAAGATGAGATTTGTATCGACCCTCAAAGAATTTTATCCATTGAGGAAATACCATTTCCTCATAATCTCAATAGTATGAAGTCATTTTTTGGAAAAATTAACTTTGTCAAAAGATTTATCCCAAATCTAGTTGAACTAGCCAAGCTATTGAACACCTTGCTTAAAAAGGATATGAAGTTCGTATGGGATAAGGCATGTTCTAAGGTATGTATTTCAACTTCCCCTGTTCTTATTAGTTTGGTTTACAACAAAGACTTTATTATCTATTCCTATGCCTCCGAGGATACCATCGCAGGTGTTTTATTGCAAAATAATAAAGATAATCATGAGAAACATATTGCTTTCATGAGAAAAATATTTCGAGGTGCGGAATTGAATTATAAAACCATGAAGAAGCAAATTTACACACTAGTAAAATATTTGAAGTTCTTTTGAACGTACATAGGTTACTACAAGGTCTTAGCTTATATTCCTTACCCACCTGTCAGGTAATTTTTATCTTAACATGATGGTATTAGTGTGAGAGGTAATTGGATCTCAAAGATGCATGAATATGATCTTGAGATCAATCCCATTAAGATCGTCAAAGGAAAAGGATTACCACAACTTTTAACTGAGGGAAATGTAAAAGGAAATAGGGGATGAACAGGAATCAAGACATAGCAATGTGATTTTTCTTAATATCGATGAGTAACATGAGTAGTATAAAGATATTATTTTTTATCTCAGAAATTTTACATGCCCTGACCATTTAGTTGACCATCAAAGAAGATCCCTCAAGTTGAAAGTTGTTAAGTACGTTTTAACTAAAGATGGACTTGGTTGAAAGAATCCAGATGAAATTATACTTAAATGAAGATGGACTCGACTGAAAAAAATCCATATGGAATTATACTTAAATGTGTCATCCCAGATGAATCAATTATTATCATAAAGGATAGGCATGTAATATTATGCAATGGTCATTATGCCCCTAGGACTATTGTCGCCAAAATCATGCGAGTGGGTTATTATTGGCCTATGTTGTTTAAGGGCGTGCATGTGTTTGTCAAATCATGCCCTTGTCACCCATTATCATATAGACTCCTTTCCAGCAATGGGGTACGAAATCTTGTAGGACCTTTTGATTCGGATTTATGTAGAAACGCAAGAGAATACACAAATAACCATAGAAACAAATATGCAGCAGAAATAACACTTCATTTCATTAATCAACGAACTGAAACTTGTTTACATATGGAATGGAAATAAACTAGCTAGAGTGTTGATAGCTTATCTCTGAGAAGAGATGTGGCGGATACATGCCTCTGAACTCTCTGTTACAATGAGGCTCGAAGGCCTATATATTATGGAGAAACAATGGAAACCCTACACATCCAAAAACCTAACCCTAGAAGGTGAAAATGCCAGAATGTGGGCCCCATTGGGTAACTTGGTACATCAATTTCCCGGGGTCGTAAATTTGGCATACTACCTTCGTTTGACGTGCATGATACATCGTTAGAAATATCTCTTCAAGGAATACATCCATAAATGGCAAATATCGAGTCCAAAACTTGTATGTACGTTTCCTCATAGCTCCCCAAGGGATAATATTGTCCCTTTATGGCATCTTGGAATGAATTCCAAGTGGGTACAGCTGAGAATAGAGAGGGTTCCTCCTCATCCTTTCTCTCACAGTAGGTTTCCCACTAGTCCTTGACATGGGGGGCGGATTTGAGTAGTGAAAAAGTAATCTTTTCCCAGTCGAAAAAGTCATGAACCAAGAAATATCCTTCTAATAGATTCAACCATCTATCTACGATGTCTGCATCTATTAGGCCATCAAATATGGGAATGTATAATTTTACTTGTACCTTAAAAGGGGTTGCGCCTCCAGAGTGGCTACTAGATGCAGATGCGCAACTAGTGGGAAGTCGTTGAAGGATCTGGGCGAAGTTATCCATAATCGCATTCCTTTGTTTTTCAAGGGCCTCCTCGAGCAACATTTTGATAGGATCTTCCGCGCCCTCATCTTTCTTTTCGTCTTCCATGGGAGGTCGTCGAGATTTGCGAGGCTGATATTGCAAAGGTTCAACCAAATTGAGCCCTAACTCTTTATACCCCGCCCTCATTGGGGACATGCAAAGAAGGATCGAGAAATAGCAGATTGCTCTGATACCACTAATCCATATTTATGTAGGAATGCAACAAAATACAAAAATAACCATAGAAAAAAATATGCAGCGGAAATAGCACTTCATTTCATTAATAAAAGAATTGAAACTTGTTTACATACAGAATGGAAATAAACTAGTTAGAGTGCTAGTATCTTATCTTTGAGAAGAGATGTGGCGGATACATGACTCTAAACTGTCTGTTACAATGAGGCGTGAAGGCCTATATATTATTGAGAAACAATGGAAACTCTACACATCCAAAAGCCAAACCCTAGGAGGTGAAAACGCCAGAATGTGGGCCCCGTTGGGTAACTTGGTACATCAATTTCTTGGGGTTGTAACTTTGGCATACTACCTTTGTTTGACGTGCATGATACATCGTTAGAAATATCTCTTCAAGGAATACATCCATAAATAGAAAATATTAATTTCAGAATGGACTCATATTTTCCTGACCATTCGATGCCGAAAAAACGTCGTTTAGGGCCTCAAAACAGCTCTGAAAGTTTAGGACCCGAAAACTGCCAAAAATAGTAAATTGTGCTACAATTAAGGAAACTATAAAACTGAAAGAAACAATGGTGGCGGTCCAAGTGGAATAGGTGGGTGGACACCAATATCCTCCTGGATCATTCCTCCCTCCTTAGGAAGCAATGGTCCCCATTGTGTTGAGTTCCTCCATGAGATGAAGAAACTTCTGCTGAACTTGGTCTTTGGTGAGCCACTTTCCCTGGTGAAGGAGTTGGCCTGCTTTGACAACTCGATATAGTTGGATCTTCTGCTGGCGGGTGTTCTTGATTTGTGTGTCCATAATTCGATCAGTTGTGGCTTGTTCCATGTAGTCGGGGTTTAACTGTGTTGGTGTGAGTTGTTCAGCCACGTCTGATGTCTCCAATAGAGGTGAAAAGTAGGGCTGAAGGCAGTCCACATTGAACATGAGGTGCAGACCAAGGAATGGTGGAATACTGAGCTCGAAGGCATTGTCCCCGATATCCTTGGTGATGGTGTATGGCCCATATCAGAGCGGGGGAAGCTTGCGGTGGGGTCCAACGAGGCGCTCCTTCTGCAAATGTACCCACACTTTGTCACCCACCTAGAAGTTGTGTTGCACCTGATGCTAATTATGCTGCTACTTGTACTTAGCATTGGATCTATCCAATATGTCATGAACTTGTTGGCGAATGTGCTGAATGTGCTCAATGAAGTTGTTCGCCTTGGAAGCTTCAGACTAGACATGAGCTAAATCAGCCTGAGTAGCTTCAAATGGCATGGCTACGTCAATGGGACATAGTGGTTGGAATCCCAAGCCCACCTGAAAGGGGTTGTTGTCGGTTGAGCTGTGGAGGGCCCGGTTATAGCTATGTTGTACACAGGGGAGGATCTCATCCCATGTGTGTGGATGCTTTGATTTGTACATGCGCAAAATGTGTACGATCATTCGGTTGACGACCTCTGTCTGGCCATCAGTCCGAGGATGGAAAGTTGTGGACTTTGTGAGCTTGGTTTCTGGCATTGACCATAGGCTAGACCAGAATGTACTAAGGAACCTACTATCCCGATCTGAGATTATAGACTGTGGGATCCCAAAGTGTACCCACACTCATTCAAAGAAGAGTTTAGCAGTGGATTCTGTTGTGATATTCTTCTTGTAGGCCGCCATTATGGCCATCTTTGAGAATCCGTCGACGACCACGAACACGCAATCATTGCCGTGCTTAGTATAAGGAAGGCTCGACATGTAATCCATGGAGATGGATTCCCAAGGTCGACTAGGGGTAGGCAACGGAGTATAGAGGCCTTGCTTCTTAATGGACGGTTTGGCAATGACGCAGGCAGTGCAGGATCAGATGTACTTCCCGACGTGCTGTCGAAGGTTCAACTAATAAAAATACTTCTGCAGTACTGCCACTATTTTCTCGACCCCAAAATTCCCAGCGACCCGACTGTAGTGCACTTCCCAAATCATCTTGGCACGCTCGCTTGAAGGAACACAATGGTGTCCCATGTGACATAGTAGTGCATCCTGGAGGTGAAAATTTGGAACTTGGTTTCCCTCCAAAAGCATCCTGTATGTGTGGCTGAATTCTAGATTGCTCTTGTAGAGAAGCGGCCAATCAGAGGTCTCGTGCCCACAAGAGTTGAGCACGGTGGTTATCACCACAATTGGTGGTCGGCTGAGGCAGTCTGCAACATTACGGGTGCTTCCCTTCTTGTACTTGATATTCAAATGAAACTGTTGTAGATATGTGGACCACTTCTAATGGTGATTGTTCTGTAACTTCCCTTGTGTATGTATGAATTGCAAGGGTCGATGGTCTATGTGGATGATCGTTCCCTTCCCCAAAATGTAATGCTTCCATTGTCGGCAAGCCTATACAATGGAATACATCTCTTTGTCATAAGTGGGATATTTGCGGACTGTGTCGGATAGTGTCTCACTGTGATATGCCACTGGATGCCCTTGTTGAGTAAGGACTGCCCCAATAGCATAGTCAGAGGCGTCTGTCTCGATCTCAAATGGTTGTTGCAAATCTGGTAATGTGAGCACTAGGGCACAGCAGAGGCGATGTTTCAATTTTGCAAATTCCTTCTGTTGAGTTTCTGATAAGAAGAATTTTGCTTTTGCTCCTTCCTTGGTGACTTGACTCAAGGGCCAAGTGATATGAGAGAATCCCAACACGAACTTGCGGTAGAAATTAGCAAGACCCACAAAGCTGCGAAGCTCTGTTAGAGTAGTTGGGGCTGGCCAATCTTGAATGATTTGGATCTTGGTTGGATCCACAAGTACCCCATACTCATCAATAATGTATCCCAGATACTGAACCTGGGTAATGCCAAAAGTGCACTTGTCCAAAATGGCACACAACTTGTGTTGCTGCAGCGTTTGGAGGATTTGTCGGATGTGGTGGAGGTGCTCTTCCCAAGTCTGGCTGAATATCAGGATGTCATACAAGTACACTACTACAAATGAGTTGGTGAATGGCCATAAGATGTTGTCCATCAGTCTCATGAAGGTTGTAGGAGCATTCGTTAGTCTGAAAGACATGACCAACCATTCGAAAAGGCCCTCCTTGGCTTTGAAGGAAGTCTTCCACATATCGGTCAGTTCGATCGGCACCTGGTGATACCTAGACTTTAAGTCGATATTGCTAAAATATTTCACCCCTTTAAGCTGGTCCAAGAGGTCATCAATCCATGGGATCGGGCACCTATTTCAGACAGTGATCTTGTTCAGCACCCGATAGTCAATACATAGTCTCCAAGTCCCATCCTTCTTTTGTACCAACATGATCAGGCTCCCACAGGGCGATGAACTTGGCCGGATGTGACCCTTCTACAGCAGCTCCTGAATTTGGCTTTTGATTTCATCATTCTCCAGAACAGAGCATCGATAGGTTGGTCCATTAGGCAGCGATGCACCTGGGGTCAAATCGATGGGGTGCTTGACCTGATAGTGCAGAGGAACCCCTGTGGGTGAGGTGAATATGTCCTGGTACTCCTCCATGACCTTGTCCATTTCTTGTTGTCGTGCAGATGGGCCATGTCTGGAGGTCATGGCCACGATCTTCTTCTTGACCTGAGGGCATATCATCAAGAAGAAAAAAATTCCCGGTTTTGGAAATGAGCTTACTGCATTGTTTTGCAGTAACCAAAGAGATAGTGGCAGGAGGTGGTGCCTCTGGTATCATGTACAACTTATTTCCCAACGTAATAATAACAGTGCGAGGTCTAGACTCATACACAGCATGTCGCTTTCATAAGTATGGTTGACCCAACAATACATCACAAACATCAAGTGGAGCAATATCACATAATACCTCATCGGTGAAGGGCTTAATGCTGTAGGGAAGGTGGCATTCCTGGCTGATGTGGAGATCTCGTCCTTGGTGAAGCCACCCAATGATGTACGACTGCGGGTGTGCTGTGGTCGGCAAGCCCAACTGCTTCACGACCTTTGCTGAAAAGAGGTTCTTTTGGCTCCCACTGTCGACAATGAACTGTAGTGGGGAACCATTTACCCACATCTAGGAGTGGAAAAGATGCTCCTCCTCCTCTGAATCTTCTGGTTCATCCTTTTGGATCTTCGTGGTGGCAACGGTGGCGTTGGGCTCTGTATTGATAATCTTCTTCCCTTTACCATTCCCATTCTAGGGTTCTGATTCAGTGTCAAAGTATGCATCTGATTCGGAAGCCTTTATCTCGGCCACTAGTGACTACTTGGCCCGACACTCATTGGTGTTGTGAGTGGGGCTCTTATGGAACTCACATCACTTTCCTGCTTCCTTCTTCGGCTTCGCAGTGTTGTTCTTCGCTTGCGGCTTTGGCAAGTTGTCTTGAGTCGCCATGCCTTGGTTGTTTCCTTGGTTTTACGGTTTGGGGGCACCTTTCGCTTGCTTTTGATTCGCAGATCCAAAGTTTTGCTTTTTTTGTTTGAATTTTTTCTCAATTTTGGCAGCATACCGGTATGTTGTACCAAGCGAGGAGAAGGAACTCCATTTCCTCCTAAATGTATTTGTGCAGACAGCTATGGTACTTCAGCGCCAAATATTTCTCTAAATCTTTGATACCCAACTTGGTGTGCAGGGTATGGAACAGATTTGTCATCTCATGCACATCTTGATCTCTTTGTTGCCGCAGCGTAGTCCATTGTATGTACTTGTCCTCATAGCTCCCCACGGGATAATATTGTCCCTTTATGGCATCTTAGAATGAATTCCAAGTGGGTATGGTCGAGAACAGAGAGGGTTCCTCCTTGTCCTTTCTCTCACAATAGGTTTCCCACCAGTCCTTGACATGGGGGGCAGCTTTGAGTAGTGAAAAAGTAATCTTTTCCTGGTCGAAAAAATCATGAACCGAGAAATATCCTTCTAATAGATTCAACCATCTATCTATGGCGTCTGCATCTATTCGGCCATCAAATATGGGAATTTTGAAGTTTACTTGTACATTAAAAGGGGTTGCACCTCCAAAGTGGCTGCTAGATGCAGATGCGCCGCCAGTGGGAAGTCGTTGAAGGATCTGGGCGAAGTTATCCATCTTCGCGTTCCTTTGTTTTTCAAGGGCCTCCTCGAGCAACATTTTGATAGGATCTTCTGCGCCCTCGTCTTTCTTTTTGTCCCCCATGGGAGGCCATCAGGATTTGCAAGGCTGATCTTGCAAAGGTTCAACCAGATCGAGCCCTAACTCTTTATACCCCACCCTCATTGGGGACATGCAAAGAAGGATCGAGAAAGAGAATATTGCTCTGATACCATTGATCCGGATTTATGTAGGAATGCAACAAAATACACAAATAAACATAGAAACAAATATGCAGCGGAAATAACACTTCATTTCATTAATCAAAGAACTGAAACTTGTTTACATACAGAATGGAAATAAACTAGTTAGAGTGTTGGTAGCTTATCTCTAAGAAGAGATGTGGCGGCTACATGCCTCTGAACTCTTTGTTACAATGAGGCTCGAAGGCCTATATATTATTGAGAAACAATGGAAACCCTACACATCCAAAAACCTAACCCTAGGAGGTGAAAACGCTAGAATGTGTGCCCCGTTGTGTAACTTGGTACATCAATTTCTTGGGGTCGTAACTTTGGCATACTACCTCTGTTTGACGCGCATGATAAATCGTTAGAAATATATCTTCAAGGAATACTTCCATAAACAGCAAATATTGAGTCCGGAATGGACTTATATTTGCCCGACCATTCGATGCCGAAAAAACGTCGTTTAGGGCCTCAAAACGGCTCTGGAAGTTTAGGACTCGAAAATTGCCAAAAATAGTAAATTGTGCTACAATTAAGGATAGTCGAAAACTAAAAGAAACAATGGTGGGGGTCCAAGTAGAATAGGTGGGTGGCCACCAATATCCTCCTAGATCACCTTTTGATGAAAACTCAAGCAATGGGTATAAATATATTTCGACGTGCACCAACTATTTTACTCATTGGGTCGAATCCGTACCCACTAAAAGAACTATTGTCGGTGTAGTGGTCAATATTTTGGAGGAACATATTGTTTCAGAGTGGGGTTTCCCATTATAAAAATCCACAAATAATTCCAAAAGATTAAGTGTACTTGAAATGTATACTTTTTGCATGAATCATGGTATAATGTTGTCTCGCTCTTCTAACCATTATCCTCAGGGAAATGGCTTGGTAGAATCAAGTAACAAAAATTTGGTAAATTTGTTGAAGGGAATGGTAGGGGATAACAAAATGAGATTGGATAACAAATTAAATCATGCCGTATGGGCGGACAAAGTCACTATGAAAAGGATAACAAGGTAATCTTCTTTTGAATTAGTATATGGGAAAAATTGTAGACTGCCAATAAGATTACAAATTCATGTATACGGGTTATTACACCAACGCACATCTAACCAAGAAGCAATCCAGGATCCGATTAATAAATTGGTGGAGATGGATGAAATGACAGAACCATCATTGAAGAAGAAAGGGTTAAAAGAACTTTTGATGAATGAGGAATTATATAGGGAGTCCTCTCCTGAGATAAATTTCGAGAAAATACAGGAAATCATAAAAAATAGAAACGTGTAGGTTCCGCATTCCCCAAAGGAGGGGAACCACGAATTTCCCATGATATCTTGGGATACAGTGTGTCGTAGATAGTCGTCAGGAAGGGATTAGTTTGTTTAGAATTAGAATTAGAAATAGAATCGCCAATGAACAACAGGTTGTTAAAGAAATACTTTCCTCCCATAAACTAAAGTAATATTTGCAGGGATGCGTGCTATTCTAGGGTAGGTACGACGAATAAGTTCATTCATTGTTGAACTGTAGTTAGTTTTGAGTGGTTTTTCTCTTCATTTTGAGTTTTGTTTCTCCTATATTATTTTATTTTCTTACTTGTGTGTGCGCGCGCTTGCGCTTGCGCTTGCGCTTGCACTTTTATTTCATTTATTAGTTACTATTTCATTTCAGTTACTAGTTAGATTTTTTATTTGTTATTTCAGTTTTATTACATATCCACATATAGAGGGATAACAACCGAATTGTGAGATGGGTATATTGTTTGTGTGATGTAGGTGCAAGTATCTGGATGAGTAGAGGGCATCTTTATACCATAGATGTTGAGGTTCTCAAGCGCTCTTTCCATTAAAGCATTTCTTGTTATTAAAGAAAACTTTCAAATGACTAGGGATTTATCACCAATTTACTAGGGTTATAGAAGACATACATCTACTGGTTTGAATGCAAGCAATTCAGACTTTTAACTATGAATCAAGATCAAACAAATTTAAATTTAAATATTTGAAGGGAAATAAATTAATGCACCTTGTTTAAGAAGGTTGGTCTTAGATTTCTTTGCTCCTTTATATATGCTCCTTAAACTCAATGCAAAACCCTGCAACAAAACCACAATACCTTCCTTGTATAGAATTGGCTACAAAAATATCGTTAAAGTCAAAACATAAAATATAAATGAAACTAGTCAATCAAATACATATCAACATCTAATCCAAATTTGATACTCATTATAAACATCGAATATGGGGAAGGGAGAGATGTCTAATCTATCTTGAATAGAAGAAAAAGTACAAAATCATACCATGTTCTAGTAGGCACCTTTTCGAAACTGAAACTCTAGGTATTTCTTGCTCAATTTCTCCATTAGTCCCACTCCAAATCTTCACATGCACAAAGGTAGAAAATATTTGAGGGCAACATATTTAGCATATAGCGATCAAGATTAATGATCAAGGTCAAAGATAAAGGGAAGGAGAATGTATGGCAAGTAATTCCTCTAGCATAATAATACAATAAAAAAATGTTCCCTCATTTGTTCTATCTGACTTCTTTTATAGTTAGTGAGGATAGTTACCATGTAGTTGGGGGGAGTTCTAACCCAGCTAGTGGTTCGTGAAACCACCCTAACTCCCTCATTTTCAAAATTTTATATATTTTTCTTTATTTTTTATCGAATTTGCACCTAAAACAAGGGAAACAAGCGCATGGTTTTTTGGTGAAGTATATGAAACAAATGAATGCAACTTTTTCTTGAATTCGTCGAAAATCAAAACAAGGAGTAAATGACTTGCATCCTGCATGATCATTGGGTGTGAATAGGATCATTTGAAGGATTGCAACTTTTCAAGATAATTAGGAATAACTAAGTTTTGCTTGAATATTTAGGGCCATATCAAAATATGTCAAATCAAGGCTCTTCAATCCATAAATGTCCTTTTGTGTGAACGAACAATGACATTTAGAGTGTCACTTTTAAAATTTTGTCATGGACAAAGAAGTGTTGTTTTGAGCTATAATAGATGTCATGTAATGTATGAGGTCATAAGGGAACATGATGGCAAAAAATCATTATAATAACCAATGGAACAAGATGTGGAGAAAACAAGGTCAGAGATTTCAAGAATCCTATCCCCAACAAAGTACCTAAAACAAAGAAAGTATGTTGAACAAACTTTTCTTTGGTATGGATGTGTCCATGCTCAAGATGATAGATTATGGATGCCAAATAGATACATTGTAGATCCATGATATATATGTAAATGATGTAACAATCATGGCCATGAAAAAATACAAAGTGGATCCATGTGATATATAGGTGGGTCATGGAAATGAAGATGACACATAGTGGATCCATGCCAATCAGATCATCATATCCACAAATAGATAAAAGGTGGATCTATGTCAATCTAGAGATCATAGACATAAATGGATCCACATTGGATATATGCATCAGAAGAATAATATAACTAAGTTGAATAATGGTTCTCCCAATAGTACCAGTGTCATATGAAGTGTGGTATAGTCTTGTGCAACTTGGGAAATAGAAAAATGTGAGTATGCTAATGTTGGTCTAAGGTCTTCCATCAAAACTGCCTAAAGGTACGAATATTTCCCATGCGAATACATTAGATAAAGTTGAACATGGAGGAAACCATTTGATTATTAGTCATTGATGTGTACCATTAAAAAATGCGAAGGAACCCACCGATGGTGATAATGGGCCCCAAGGTACCTAGTACATTCTAACAGGTGTGAATAGATGTTCTTGAAGTCGAACACCTGAAGAATTTATCAAGGAATAGACATTGATGTATTCCCACTAGAAAATAGTGAGGGAACCTTCCACTGATGATTGAAATCACCAAGGTAATATTAAAACACTAGACTTCATTCCCAGAGCAAGATGATTTGAAGTTGACGGGAAGAGTCTCATTGGAGGGAAGGAACTAAGGCATCCCCTCTCATCCAACACAAATAAATATCATGGACTGATTTTATTTTGGAAGGAATGGGACAATTTCTTGCAAAACAGACCATCATGTACGTCTCCTGCATGCACCATATGTAAATAACGCATTCAAAAGACCCCTTGAGAAACATCTAATAATAAAATATATTGACATGAGCGAGGGCTTCCACTAATTATGAAAATGGAATCCAATGTACTGTAGGATCCCTACATGTGAATAGATTTCTTAGCGTCAAACATCAAGGGAAACCCCTCAATTAGTGACCAATGATGAATTGTCTCTGTTGAGTGAAAGGTTACCTTTCAATGATGTAGACAAGGCTAGGGTTTTATGAATTCAGGTTAATTCCTTAGAGAATATGAATGTCCTCGATAAGACACAACCTACTTATGATAAATCAATGGGGACCTTCCACACAGGCACAAGTCTAAACATTGAATACAATGATACATGATGAGAAAAAACTTACACCAGGGAAGGGCCAACACATGAGGCTGAGGAAACTATAGAATGGTCAACATAGGCTATATCCTTGAACATTAAGCACGACACAAAAAGTGACGGGAATTTTTCAACATAAAGAAACTAACGATATAAACCTACAACATAAGAGACATTGACATGTTCTCCATATGATTGGAAGAGTAACCAATCAAAGGAGTCCTAACTTTATGATCAAGATTGAAATCTTAAGTCCAAAACTATAACCCAACTTGTTGATAGAATCAAATCGATTCTCTATTCAAGGTCGACATGACTAGCTACCACTATTAAACAAATATTGGAGATCTTTCTCTTCCCTCTTTTTGTTTAAATATTTTATTTTTTGTCTTTATCATGTTATGAAATCCTAAAAGGGAATAAAATAATTCTATAGTACATGGGTGAAAATTAGTGTGAGGGACAAGCAAAACTACTTCCAAGTGCAAGTAACAAACCTATGCACAATGCAAGGATAATGAGCAAGATAATGGCACTCGGGGTGTGTTTCCTCTTGGTAAACGAGTGTCAAGTTGCGAAGGAAAAATGATGCAAGGATTAATTATAATGAGATAATAAATGAGGGATTTTAAAGAGATGAAAGAAGGAAGCAAACAGTAGACTCAAAAGCACAAGCAGGAAATATGCAAATGAATTTACAACTTAAACACAAAAATCAAATCCTTATAAGGAATGACAAAAAATATGAGGAAGAAAGACATATGGCTTCTTCTCAAAGTCATGTTAAAACTAAAAAGGATTTGCATCCTATGAGAAAAACTCAAAATGGGAACCCAAATGGAAGGAGGGTATTGACTATGGTGGCCCATGTTAGGTAGGCTCTGCTACCAGACTAGTGTAAAATGCATGTAGAGATGGATAACGCACTAGTATCCAACAAGTTTGACCCTATGTCAAATTCAGGTGGAAAAAGGTTCAAATGAATGATAACATAGTAGAGGCCTAAACCTATATACAAGTTTTTGAATATACCTAAACGGATCAAGGAACATGAAAAAAATGACCACTAACCAACCATAAATCTAGCTGAAATTCTTATTTCCAAGAAAAAACAATACCAAGAACATATCCCAAAAATCTAAAAAGAAAGATCTAATACAAATCACTTTGATATAAGTATTTGAAACTATAACATCTTCACAACTAGAATAACTAAGGAATAGTTTACCAATGAACACTCCAGAGTGCTAAGGCCTGAGGATATACAATCAATAAGTGCATATTCATGAGGAATGTCAAAGCTGAAAGAAATAATGGAGTCTACTAGAATAGACTCTGCATTGCAAGAGTGGAAAAATATATTAACATAATCAAAATCCTCAAGAACACTGACTTGCAGCACAATGGTAGAGTTTAAAAACTAAACAATGCCAATGTTTGGGTATTTATAAACATGGAGATCATACTCAAAAGGAAAATTAAGGTTGGATTTGATTACAACTAGGTCCAATCTAGGGAGATGGTATTTGAAAATGATGTGTACATCCAAATGAATGCTTGACTAAATCATAGCCTCTAGGAGAGATTCATCTAAAGGAAATATGTCATTGCAGATAGTAAAAATGTCATAACATTCACTTGGACTAATAGGGTGGAGAGGAGACTCCAGTTCCCACATTGAATGGATCAACTAGCCAACTGTCAGGAAAAATTCCCAAGAAGGTAAGCATTAATACAAAGGATTATTCTTAGTAGAAATTGGACATGAAGGATATAGTTACACATAATTAACCCATGGTGGGTTAGTGTCTACTGAAGCACTAGGAATATACAAAGGGTAAAATTGGTCTAAAGTTAGGTAATGAGAGAGATCAACAAAAGTAAGCTTATCAATAGTGATAATGCTTCCACTATGAAGAAAATGTATCACAATAAAGAGCATAGACACCGAAACAGTCATAGAATATACATAATCATGCTCGGGGATCATATTGACGTACAATTGGCCCTCTGTAACCATAAAATCAACTATGACGATTTTTCCAGTCAATGTAACAAGAAACTAAGGAAGAAATCACAAAGGTTCACTAAGTCTTCTATCAAAATCCAATAAGGTACTAACATTCATCACAAGGTTGGGAGAACCCACACCTTTCCAAGGATGCACAAATAAAATACTAATAGAGACTCCATCTACAACAAAATCGTAAACATTCTTGTCTCCTACTCCAATATTTATCTGGAAAGATGGTTAGAAGGTAAGTGAGGCTCAACGAGCTTATTCCAATCAAAGGAAATGATCTTAGAGCTTGGTGGGAGTTCAAAGTGAAAGGATTTCCCCCTTGTCTAGAAAGGTTTGAATGGGAAGTGAAGAAGACTTCAACAATATCCACATGACTCTCCAAAGGAAGAGTGGGATCGACCAACAGTTGCATCATTTCAATCACTTGATCAAACAGAGTTTGAATAGGATATTGGGTATTTATGGACAATTTAGGAGCAAAATATCCTTCAAACATGGACCACACTCTTCGTACTTTAGGAATAGCCGAGCATAAGTGAGTAAGGTGATCTCCTTTGCACATCGTACAAGGGAACTTAGGTTTGTGTCCTATAGGTTTAGATTTCTCAAAAGTATTAATAATGTTGGAATTATTAGTCTTGGCTAGCATCTTTCCTTGACATGAATTGCAACAACTGGTTGCATGTCTTCAATATGACTTGCAGTGACTGATGACTTGTATCTATTATGACTTGCATTGAATGGTGACTTACCATTTACATGACTTGGATAGGTCAATGATGTGTCTTCGACATGACTAGTAGTGGTTGATGACATACTTTCAGTATGACTTGCAGTGACTAAAATTTTACGCCCAACATGACCTTTAGAGTTTGGTTGTAGGTTGTCCCCAGCATGACCTCTAGAGGTTTGGGAATTTCCTCCTTGTCTTTGCATCTTCTTCCTATTCTTCCTCCTGTTATTCCTTTTATATCGTTAGTTACTAGTATCAATACTTTCACTACATGAGGTAGAAGGAGGAGGATATGTTATTACCAAAGAAGGCATAGACATTTGATACCCTTTATATAAAGTACTTGCATGAGAAGCATTATTAGCATTTAGGACATTCGAAGTGGAAAAAAACCAAAATGAAAACCCTAGGGTGAATCCAAGAAGATTCAAAGTGGCCATTAAGGGAGCACCAATGTTTACAACAAATGGAAAAGCACAAGGATTCCCTTGCACATGGGTCACTTAGTTGGTGTCCACAAGAAACTTAGCCATAAGTTCTAACTCAACAAATAAGAAATTTCTAATCCCAACTAAGTACAAATGACACGCCACTAGAAAATATCCTAGAGATGTCAAAAAAGAAAACAAAGGGCCTTTCAAAGTTCAATGTAGGTTGATTAAGTCCCACAAGCAAACAAAAAATATGTGAAAGTAGTTACCAAGGCCTCCGCTAACAACCCTTTTTAATGCAAGTCTCCTAGAAAGGTATGGGACAACCTCCAAGGGTATTGATAGTTTGGTTTGGCGTTTACTTAAGGTACGCATGAATCCCTCTGTAAACACCTAGGTGGTACCTGATACAATATACTAAGGATACTGAATCATAGTCAGCTTTTCGAAGGAACAATCGATGATTGAGATTATACATATGGGTGGGGTAGATAAGCCCAAAATCTCAAAAGCACCAACACCACAGGGGAGATAAGGTGGTACTGATGAAATCCTTGTACACGTAAAATATCACAAATGCTTAGTTAAGAATAATAGGGGTTTTCTCCTCAACTTAACCTCACATGACCTTGTGCTTGACTCCTGTTTGAGAGGAGCTTCCCGGTCGCACCTATACAATAGTTAGATTTTCCTATACTTATGGTATACAACTATGATGCAAAGTTTGAAATAGTCTCAAAGTGTTTGTTTCAAGCCTATTCTAAGGTTCTATCCCTAAGCTAGTTGGTGAACCTTATAAATCCAAAAAGTCTAGTAAATTTTAGATTAAGCGTTCATTTTAATGGTTGTTATTGCTTAGAAGGACATGCAAGTATGAAAAGATGATGTTCTCAATTGAAAATAAAATAAAAAAGATACTACTTCTAAATAGAAAATACTACTTAAGATTTTGAAATAGTTGCTTGGATTTAAACAACTTTTAAAAATAAATAAAAACAACGCATAATCTTTCATGATTTTAAGCAATATACAACTTTTTAAGGAACTACTATAATTAAAGAAAACAATTATTTATGGTTTTCATGAGATAATGCAAATGAAAGCAATACAATATTTCATTTTATAAAAATACTCCAAAAAACATCAAAAATCCCAAAAAAATATTGAATGAACCGGAAGAAAACTATGATTTCATGCAAAATCCAATTTTCTTTTTCTTTCAGAGTCTAATAAGAAAACACACAAAATATGAATTCAAAGGATTAAAAAAACATAATTTGAAAAATCTAAGAGAGACCCAAATCCCCACTAGACATGATAAACATAAAAAACTAGTAAAAAAAATATTCAAATTGTTTTACGTTTTTTACCCTAACTAGGTATTCACGCCTAATTCTCACAAAAGTTGTGAATGGTAGGGTGTTTCCATACACGGTTCTTGTTCAAAAGTGTGAATTCTTGCACTTTGCACTCAAGCAAATTGCGAATGGGGGCTTATAAAACTTAATCAAGTCAAAAACTCAAAAAGGTAGTATATTTTCAAAGGTTTCTTCTGAAAGAGATTAGTTAAGGGTATAAAGGACCCTAAGATACCAATCAAAGTCTTGCAACAACAAAAAGGAAAAGATGACCTTAAAATTATTTCACTAAATTTTGACTCAAAATGCAAGCTAAAACTTATCAAACACCACCCAAACATTTTCTAAGGGACCACAAAGAAGTGAAACACACTTAGAAACTTCAAACACACCCAGACAACTGCAAAATTGGAGAAAATTAGAAAAACTCATTTTTAAACGAACTCCTACCTATGTATAAGGTTTCCTACGAATGATTCTCTATTATGCTTTAGATTGCACCTGAATTCACAAAGAACTCGTACCTGTAAGTGTTATAGGGAACGAATAACTTATGATAGGTTTGAAAAAAGTGTAAAATTAAAAAAAAAAATGAAGGTTTCTAAATTTGTCTGACATTTGTATAGACTTGATATAAACTCAATCACCTAAAACAAACTGGATTAAATGACCAAAAAGAGCCCCACAATAGATGGTTCTCCCCAATGGAGTTTCCATTTGTGTTGTTATGGAAACTTCCAAATGACTGGAGCTTTATCACCAATGTATTGGGGTTACATAAGACAGGCACTTGAGGGTTTGAATGCAAACAATTTTGAATTTTAAATATGAATTGAGATCAAACAAATCTAAATTTGAAGATTTAAAGGGAAATAAATTAATACAACTTATTTATGAAGGTTGGTCCTAGCTTTATTTGTTCCTATAGACCTACTCCTTCAACTCAATCCAAGAACCTACAACAAAACCACAATACCTTTCTCATACAAATTTGGCTACAAAAATATTATTGAAATCAAAGCATTACATAGAAATAAAACTTCCTACGATGTGGGTGAGGAGAGAGGACAAGATGTCGTGGTAGGTGGGTCACATGTGGAGCCCGGTATGACACATAATGTTGATATGAAGATAGGTGGTCGAGAGGTTGGAAGTATTGTCTGGCATTTGTGTTTGGTTTCCAAAGCGGGTAAAGGTATGACGATAGCTCATAATCATGTGTTGGTTGGAAAGGGTGGTACGAGTACTAGAGGATCTAGGGCGGAGGCAATCATGGAGGATCATGTTGAAAGCTCTGAACTAACAGGACTGATAAGGAAATTATTTTTGTCAATTATGGAAATTTATGGTGATGGGTAACATGTATCTCTTGGCATGTGCTTTGTTCTTTTTAAACGTCAAAGGATGGTAGCAAGTGGGCTCGTGGATGAAGGAACCAACTCTTGGTTTAGTTTTGAGGATAATTTTGTGTAGTCTGGTTTTCGTGAGGGTCGGGAGATGGAACTTGGGGGGAATCTAGGAGTGTTAGTTTTACAATATTATAGCAGTATAACTAAAATGCAAATAAATAATAGGATCTCTAGAAGAAAGACAAAGCACATAAACAAAGAACAAAATAATTTATCCTGGGAAACCTAATCGGGGAAAACCTAGCAACCCTTCGTATAGAAATGATAGCTTGTGTGAGAAGAGAGAAGAAGAAAGAGAGAGAAAATATCTCTCTAATTTACAACCCCATAAAACACTCCTTCTTAATGCAGTAGCACACATTTTCTGCTAAAGCTAACCTGCTGTGAGTGAATAACAAATGAGGAGGGGTGCCTCCTATTTATACTGATTTTCCAAGTGACTTTTTACTGGGGCCGACTTGATTGATTTATTGGTTCCGACCTACCTTGGGGAAACACAAAAATTAATTTTATTCTTATTATTTTCTTGTGTATTATTTCCCCAAGGTTTACATTGATTCTTTCTAGGGTTTCATGAGTAATTACATCAGTATAATCTCCTGTAGGAGGTACAAGGAAATACAATACAAGTACAATAAGAATATCTTCTTAAGTTGCAAAAATTCCAACAATCCCTCTCAATAAGGAAGGCATTCTTCAAATATGGTCATTGTCAGCATCACAAACATCTGGGTCTCTTGTGTACATCTCATATGTCTTGATCATCTCTATACTTAATAAATGTTTTCAACATTGTGTACGTCCATCGAGAGTACAGTAATCATCTCATATACTACAAGTCAAGCTCGTCTCTAACCGAGAACAAGGACATGCTTTGTATAGCCATCTACTACCAGTTCATCTCAAGTGTTGGGGGGGGATTCTCCTAAACCAATTTGAGAACGAGGGATAGTAGGAATTCTCTGAAACACCTGGTTTAAGAACTAGTACAATTAGAGGTCACTAGCGTACATGACTATCTACTACCAGTTCATATCAACAACTAGTGGGAATACTCCAAAAAACCATATTGAAAATCATAACCTATAGTGGTCACCAATGCACATGGCCATCTACTACCTTTTCGTCTCATAATTTCGATGGGATTTCTCCCATGTCAGGCTGAGATTCAGAAAGAGTAGTGGCACCAGTGTGAAAGTAGTGTAGACGTCTATCTCAAATTTCCCTCTCCATAAGGGATGGAGTTTCTTCTACTCCAATTATTATGTTAAAGTGTTAAAACTTTGTCCTGAGAAGAGGCTTGGTATGAACATCTGCAGTCTGGTCATATGTCGAAACATATTATAACTCGACTGCATCTTTTTGCACCATATCATGAATGTATTGATATCGAATCTCTATATGCTTTGTCTTATTGTGAAACACTGGATTCATCGATATTTGTATACAACTCTGGTTGTCACAGTGAATCATAGTTGGTCTTGGAATCTAAGCAAATAATCCAACAAATATTTTTCGAAGCCATACTGCTTCTTGGGTTGTTGCACTGGCAGCCGTATACTTGGCCTCTGTGGTGCTAAGTGATACTAAGGTCTGCTTCTTGGTACACCAGGAAATCACTGCAGAGCCCAAGCTGAAGAAACATTCAAAATTAATCTTCCTTTTCGCAACAAACCCGTCCCAATATGAGTCATAAATTCCTTGGAATTTCATATCACATCCTGAACCATATGTTAGACCATATCCCATAGTGCCACATAAGTATCTAAGAACATGTTTTGCAGAAACCAGTGAATCTGCCTCGAATTACTCATAAACTGGTTGAGATTATTTACAACAAAGCATACATTTGGTTTGTTGTTCATCAGATACATCAGAGAACCAATCAACTAGAGATACATGGTGGGATCAATCATATCATAATTTTAGGTATATTCCTTCAACTTCTTGAAATTTGCATCCATCGGAGTAGCTATGTACTTGTCATACACCATCTTGAATCTCTTCAAAATATCAATGGTGTAGTTTCCTTGACTTAGAAACATTTTTTTCTATCTCTGCCATACTTATAATCCCAAGAAGTAATGCATCAATCTGAGGTCCTTCATTTCAAACTTAGAGGAAAGCTTCTTCTTACACCATCCAATTAGTTTATCATTTCCTATGAGAAACAAGTCATCCACATACAGGACCAAAATCAGTGGCCCATCATCCAAAATCTTGTAGTAAATATTGGGATCTGCATCACTCTTGGCGAATCCCAAGTTTACCAAGTATTTGTCTATCCATCCATACCAAGCACAAGGTGCTTGCTTGAGTTTATATTATGTGGTTTTTTGTTTACATACGTGAGAATATTTCTTGTGGAAAACAAACTCTTATGGTTGTTCAGTGTAATTTCTTCCTCTATAATACCATTGAGGAAGGTGGCATTTACATCCATCTGATGCAGCTTCCATCCCATATTTTAAGCAATAGCAATGATGGTTCTGATGGAAGTATATTGATCCACATGAGAAAATGTTTCATCATAGTCAATTCCCTCTTTCTAAGAGAATACTATGGCAACAAATCTATCCTTGTGTTTTTCCAAGATACCATCTGCTCTGTTTTTAATATTGAAAATCCATTTGGAGGTCACTATTGAATTCCCCTCAGGTCTTGATACAACCTCCAATATTTCATTCTTCATGATGGACGACAACTCCTCTATGATGGAATCCTTCCAAACTTGGTGTCTAGATGCTTCTTCGTATGTGGTAGGATCTGAGTGAGTGATGTGACTCATTAATTCTACATAAATCAAGAACCTTTGAGGTATTTTTATTTCCCTATGGATTATGTGTGGGGATTCATTCCCTTCTGCATCCTACAATGTATGGTGTTCCCATCTAGGCCTTTTACATCTTACTACCATATCTATGGGAGCATCAATTGGCTCAACTGGATCAATGGAATCGATCGGTTCATTCCTTTCTTCATACTCCCTCTTAATTTATGGAGGGGGAGATTATCTCATCTATTCATCATCATCGATCTCCATATTATATCCTATTGCTTTTTGGATAGCCATATCTTCTTCAAAGGTCACATCCCTACTGACTTCAATCTGCCTCAATCCTTGGATGTATATTCTGTAAGCCTTTGAAGACTCGTTGTATCCCAAAAATGTTCCCTTCTTTCCTGAAGGTTCTAGTTTTGTCCTTTTATCCTTGGGCACATGAATGTAGACTAAGAATCCAAAGATATGAAGGTGGCCCACTTCTGCCTTCATTCCTATGATGGCTTCTTTCGGATTCATGTTCTTCAAGATTTTATGAGAGAATTTATTTTGTAAATAATCAGTTGTTCTGGACGATTCTTCCCATAAGAACATCAACAGACTATGGTCATGTATCATGGCTTTGGTTTCCTCTACAACTGTTCGATTCTTTCTTTTAGAAACCCCATTTTGTTGAGGATTGTAGGGAACGTGAGATTCCTCTTAATTCTTGCTTCCTTGCATAAATAATTGAACTTTGTATAGGTATATTCTCCACCATTGTCTAATCTCAGGAACTTAATCCTTCTTCCTGATAGATTCTCGACTTGTGCTTTGAATTCTTTGAATTTGTTGAGTAATTCATCATATTCCTTGGTCTTGAGAAAGTATATCCATGTCTTTCATGAGTGGTCATCAATAAATGTTACATAGTAGTTGTAACCACCCAATGAAGTAACAGTCATGGTTCCACGCAAGTTAGAGTGGACTAGATCCAGTATTCCCTTGGATCTACTTTCACTTTTCAGAAAGGAATCCTTGGTACTCTTACCAAGTGCACATCCCCACATATACCATCATGGTCTACATGAATCATTGGTATACCTGTCACCATGTTCCTTAATGCTGGGAGATCTTGATAGTTTAGATGAGCTAGTCTTTATGCCATAGCTCATTGATGTTAGTGCAATCATGGACTAAAGATTGAGTTAGTAGAGTGCACAGACAATACAAGCTTTCATTCCTTACACCAATCACTTTTGTTGTGTTCATGCTAGATTTATCAATCCATGCAAGCACATTTCCATATACAAATGAAACTTTATATCCCTTGTCTTCTAAGGCGGAGATGGAGATAAGGTATCTTTTCATACCAGGTACATAAAGCACATCATTTAGATGTAGTAAGTCATTGGATTCCAAACTAAGAGAGGTAGATCCAAATCCTTTCATAGTGTAGTTGGAATCATCTCCAAGTACAACATGGAGATGAGATTCATTCTCAACAACTTCTGAAATGTTCTCTTTATAACTATTCATATGCTTAGAAGCACCACTATCTGTAAGCCATGTATCACTAGTGGTGGGAACGATACCTGATAATGCTGATATGAAGAAACTTTTTGTACGATCTTTATTTATTTGTTTCTTGTGATGATGACCTTATTCGATGTCAATTGTTTAAGCTCCATGCTTCCTCTTGTTTTCACTAAAGCACTTGTTTGCATAGTTACCATATTTATTTCACTTATGGCATTGTATGTGTGATAAATCCTTCTTATTTTCCCTCTGATATGGAGAAAAACTTGCTCTCCTAGATTAGTGCTTATGTTTGTTAAACTTCCTTCCTTTTCCATTTCCTTTATTGGAATGATTAATGAATGCTTGATTCTCCTCAACTTGAGGATCATGGAGTATTTTTCTTGCAGCAATCATGGTCTCTTCCTGAGTGTTGTCTACCCATAACCTGTCAAATTTGGGTAGCTTGGTTCAACCACTTATGGTTTGGATGAAGGACTCCCAAGATGGTGGAATACCATTTATATTGGTCATGACAAGCTCCTTTTCTTCAATGTTATATCCATTGGTCCTTATCGTGTCCTGCAGTTCGGTGATCCTCATGAAATATGAGGCAATTGATTTGGACTTAATCATCTTCATATTTGGCAGTTGGTTCCTCAATGTGAGAGTCACATTGATGCTAATGTGTTCAAATAACTTCTTCAAGGTCTTGAAAATATTCCTATATGTATTCTTTTCTAATACTTCCAGAACCAAGTGATCTTTGATTGAGTCTACCAGAATCCTTCTTGCTTTTGCATCACACTTCCTCCACTGGGACTTGTCTTCTTCCACTTATGGTTTTGGAAATTTCTCATTGAAAAAATTCAAGAGATCATTTTATTCTAGGATGAGGAGAACCCTAGGCTTCTAGGATATGAATTTTGTAGCCTCATCAAGATAATCTTCAACCTTCATACCTATCATCTTGTCTATAGATCTGAACCAGAAACCCTAGTAGGAGTTAGGTCAAAAATAAACTTTTGAATTTAAAGAAACTAACCTCATAGATAGATGTGCCCTATGAATGCGAGTTCGTGGAAGATGAGTTCATGCCAAAACAGTGGATTGATCAATGAAAAACTTGAAACCCTAATTTCTGCAGCAATGGAATTAGGCCAAAAATGAAACTTCTCGGAATTTGGTTTTTCTTTCACCAAAAGATGTGCCTCCTCTAGAGCGAAGTTCCACAGCTTTTTTTCTGCTGAAGAGATGAGGGAAGGCCATGGAAGGTCAAACCATGGATTTTGGAAATGGCCTCCTCAAGAACTGCTTTGATACCATGTTATTTTTTACAATATTATATAAGTATAACTGAATTGCAAATAAACAATAGGATCTCTAGAAGAAAGACAAAGCACAGAAATAAAGAACACAAGAATTTATCCTGGGAAAACAAATTGGGAGAAACCCAACAAACCTTCATATAGAGATGATGGCTTCTGAGAGCATAGAGAAGAATAAAGAGAGATAAAAATTATCTCTAAGATACAACCCCAGAAAACACTCCTAACTGCAGCAGCGCACCTTTTATGCTAGAGCGAACTTGTTGGGAGTGAAGGATAAATGAGGAGGGGCGCCTCCTATTTATACTGATTTTCCAAGTGACTATTTATTGGGGCTGACTTGACTGACTTATTGGGGTCGTCCTACCTTGGGGAAATACAAAAAAAAAATTATTATTTACTTGTGTATTCTTTCCCCTAGGTTTACATTGATTCTTTCTAGGGTTTACATGAGTAATTACATCAGTATAATCTCTCGTAGGAGTTATAAGAAAATACAATACACGTACAATAAGAATATATTTTTAAGTTGCAAAAATTCCAATAGGGAGAGATGGAGAATGTGAGGAGGAGATGAGCAAGTCACGAACAGACTAGAGAAACATAGGCGACATGGAGTTATCGTATGTCAGTTCCCCCTTCAATTTGCATAGATTTGGAAATAATGGAGGACAGGGTCTGGCACAAGGTATTGGAGAATTCTCCATCTCTAGAGTCAACAGTGCTGGAGAGTTGGATATAAGACCCAGGCTCCTTGAGGTCCAGATAAGGCTTGTATGAGAAAACTGTAACTCTTTACTGGATTATCAAATTCCTTTTCTGTCGATTTTTGTTGGAGAGTGAGGAGAAGCAGCGGGAGATGACATCTCGATATGGAAAGAACTGTACTCCGACATGCACCTCCTGCATATGAAATTCAACGCAGTTTGGCAAGTTTTGTGCATACCATTTATTTAGTAGATGGGGTTATGCACTCTTGGTACCAGGGAAGCAATGTGCGATAGCCATCAGAATATCAGCAGCCAGAATGACAAGGATGGAGCTTCTCTACCTGCAAAGAATAAGGTGTCATAATTATCCTTCAAGGATCCTTGTTTTTGTTGAATTCGCAAGCCTAGTTAATGTTTTGTTGGTTTTGGGTACGAAGGAAAGTTACACACCAGTGTTTTATGATTTAAACTTTGAACATGTTAATGTTTTTGTTAAAAGTTGTGGTTGTTGTTCACACTGAGTCGTTTTGGGGGAGAATAGCAGGAAGTATGCATGTTATGTTTTCTTCTTTGGTGGAGGGGCCCTAGGATCGTTATGTTTAATGTCCTTAGACAGTTTTATAGATGGTCAAGACTGATAGTATGACAAATGGATAACTCTATGTTGTAATTTTTTGTATTATATGTTAATATATTGAATGTTTATTTACAAAAAAAAACATAGAAATAAAACTAGTTAATAAAAAACATATCAACATCTAAGTCAAATCTGATGGTCGTGATAAACATGAATATGGATAAGGGAGAGATGTCTAATCTATATTGAATAGCAACAAAAGTAAAAAATCATACCATGTTCTGCTAAGCACCTTGCCGAAACCAAAACATTAGGTCTCTCTTGATCAAGTTCTCCACTAGTCCCACTCCAAATATCCACATGAATAAAGGTAGAAACTATTTAAGGGCAATATATTTAGCATACAGGGATTAAGGTCAATGATCGAGGTCAAATATAAAATGAAGGAAATTGTATGCCAAGTAATTCCTCCAACATAATAGTACAATAAAAAAATATCCCTCATTTGGTCTATCTCACTTCTTTTTATAGTTAGTGAGGATAGTTACTATGCGGTTGGGGGAAGTTCTAATCAAGCAGGTGGTTCACGAAACCACCCTAACTCCATCATTTTTCAATTTTTTATATATTTTCAGTATTTTTCAGGTAATTTGAACCTAAAACAAGGGAAACATGTGAATGGTTCGTTGACAAAGTTGTTGACGCCTGGAAAATCACAGGCAACAACAGCAAGGGATTTTCCCCATTCAACGTTCCCAATTAGCCCGTGAATGTTTGGTGTAGGGAATCCATCCGGTGTGTGGTCTGGCTACCGTAGGTCAAGTAACAAAAATAAAAGGTTTTACCGGTTGTGGCCCAATCCACTGTATATATTTTTGTATTTTTTGTTTAAGGTATGATATGCAAGTGCCTATTTAACATGCATACTTGATATAGAATGCAAGGAGTATTCACAATGTGATGCGCAAGTTCTTACCTCTCGTCTTAAAACTCTCAAGCATCTAAATCACACACGCAATAAGAAAGTAAATCTAACTATATAACTATCCCTAGGGAGCCAAAATGTAACTTATCAATGAGTAATGTATATTGTACATGCATTGTAAAGAGAAATTACAGATAGCTGATATTTCTTCCCAAAACACATGAACAATTAAAGATATTTAAACAACCAGATAGCCAATTGCTTATGAACAACATTCATNAACGAAATAGTTCCTCTTCAACAAATCCACAGCATAACATTTGAACATCCCACCAAACTTTATCCAACAGGAAAACTGTAATTCTTTATTGCAAAAGGAAATAGTTCTTCTTACAATATCTCTTCACTCATCTAATTGGGAAAAAGTCCCCTCTTCATCTAAGTCCTCTTTATTTATACAAAAGAATAAGACTGTTGGGCTGCCCCCAAATAACTCTTGGGCTTCCCCAACTCTTCGTTTCCCAAAAGTTACTTTCATTAAGTGTTTACAAAATTTACAACATATTGCAAAAGTGAATAAATGTTCATGAAGAGGGCCCCGCTTGATTATTTAGAAATTTCTTCCACGCTTAAGCCTCTGAGGCGATACTTTCAAATTCAGAAGGTTCCAAAAATCGAATATTTATCTCGAATTTTGTAGCCTGGTTCCTGATGGCTTCGATTCTTGCTGTACTCAGGAAAAATTGATCTTCTAACAGATGCACACTAACTGTAGAATGATCTACCTCATCCCTCAAGGTCTGTTCATCTAAAGCTTTAATGTGTTGTATTCTTCTTTCATCTTCTTGGTACCTTTTCTGCAAAATTTCCACAAACAGGCTGTGGTCCGAAAAAGCATCTATCCTTTGTTCAGCTGCTACCTGGCATCGGTTATAAGTAATCAGAAGTCTTCTAAAGAATTTTTTACATGACCCTCTTGTATTCCTAACATCCTTCCTGAGTTTCTCGGCTGTGTTGATGGAAAATTCCAACAAGTTGTAATCCTGCCTACGGGCTTGTTGATCCTTTGAGGGTAACTCCACAGGGGCTTCTTCATTAGTTTCTAATATTTCCATCCATTTTGTCAGGACTTCCAGGATATCTTGAGATCTGTCAACAAAATATGAGGAGGTCTCCAAAATCTCCTCCAACCGGCTGTCTATCTGCAAAACCCTGCACCTTTCCTCCTCTATAGCCACCTGCAGCTAAATCATCTTGGCTCTTTGTGCCAGAACGTGTTCTTTGAAAGGTTGGAGACTGAATTGTTGTTCTCTAGCTTCCTCTAAGGCTGCTGTTAGTGAGGTAATCTACTCTTGAATTTTTGCCTCCTGCCGTTTAGATTGCCTATCATTTGGTTCCAAGGTAGTATTCTGCAACTCTAGATCCTTTATCCTATCTAGCAGTTGTTCCTTCTTTGCCCTCAACTCTTGATATTCATATTGTACTTTCTCCAGAAACTCTTGGGAAGTCTCCATAGATTTTCTCTCTATTTGGAGAACCTTAAGTTCAGCCTTTGAAGACTTAATTTCCTTTTGTATGTCTTCAAATTTTCTCTTTAACTTATTGTTTTCTTCTCTTTCCTTTCTCAGGGTATCTTTTAGTTGAGAAGAAGACTTCTTTGACTGCTCCAGATCTGTCATAATTTTATCCACATTGTCCTCTGAAGCATGGATCAATGCAGCCCTTTCTCTGATAGTGAACCTAGGGTCTCTGTCTGTCCCATATACAATGGTTGTATCATTTATCATCTTACTAGACAGCCCCCTGGTTTCAACCTTCCTTTCGGTTCTCTTTACTATCCTTTTCTTTTCTTTATCATAAAATATAGTATTAAAATCGGGTACCTCTTACCCTTTCTTCTATTCAAAGGGGATTAGTCTAAGGGTGGGGACCATAGACTGTCCTGGTGTGCTAGATGCGGGTACTTCAGGATCTTGAATGTCGAGGTTTTCCAAGTCTTGGGCCTAACTGTCTGTTGCGTCAGAAGCTGATTGTTCTATTACTATTTGGGTCAGATTCATCATCTCTGCCTCCTGCTTCTTCAGCTCCTCATCTAACTTCCTTTTTATTTCTTCTTCTTCGATCTTGGCAGCTTCTTCTGCCTCTTATGCAACTCTTATTTTCTCCTCCTCTTCTCCCTTTAGCCATCCTTCTTCTTCTTGGGCTAATCTCTGAGCTTCTTCATTTCTTTTCCTGGTTTCCTCTTCCTTGGCCTTTGCCTGCTCGTCCTGTCCCTTTCCACCTTTGGTGGTGATTTTCTTTTTAAATATTTTCCTTAAGGCCTTCATGTTTAGTGCACTACAAAAAATGGACTCTTCTTTGTCCCAGTGGCTGGTGTACTCCAAATGGGCATTAGCCTCTTTGCAATGCTCTGCAACCTTGTTACAGGAGTCATTTCTTTGGAAAGGCATTTCCCCAAAATGGAACTTCTCCAACTCCTTCATGAATTCATCGGCCTTCTTTACTCTAGTAAATTTGTAACTCCCTAATCTGAAAGGAAAAGGTGGGTATGCTGCCTTCTTATTTTCAAATAAAAAACTTCCTATGCCATCAAGAAATAATTGCCTAACTACCTCTTTGTGAATTACATAGTCTGTGGCATAATTAGGCAGTAGTGAGGGTGCTCTGGAGCCTCCAAACATTCTAAAATAGAGCCCATCCTCAGTCAAGTAATAATCAGCATACTCTTCAATCACCTGCAATGCCTCCTCCGACATGCAGTCACATTCCTTTGAGAAATTAAGGGTATACAATGGCATAATGAAATGCTCACACACCTCCCTGTAGTGGTTGTGGTATTTATGGGCCCACAGTGGCTTGTATGCTAAGTAAATTGGTGATCTCTCCCAGTCCCAGATGCATCTCAGGTTATGGAAGGGTTGATTTCATAGTATGCAATCAATCAGTATGGAGCTCATGTAGAACTCTGATTTCTTTTGGGACACCCCCCCTAATGCTGATGCCATGCACGCCGAGAGGCTATTGGACACAATATTAGCCCAATTGAAAACGGTCCCCTGTGTTGCAACATAAAAAATTATTGGCACCCACTCCAATTTGAAGCTTTTGTGGTGGGCTCTCCCAAAAATCCTATTAAGCATCAAGGCAATGAACTTGTAAGGGGTTCTTAAGCTTGCGGTGTCATATTCTCCAGTTGGCCTGGTTCTAAATCTTTTTCCAGGCATGAGCATCCTCTTGAGTGTCTCGACGAGGTCCATCCTAATGCTTTTCAGCCAGTCTTCAGTCAGATATGTTTGTGCTTCTGGCAAGTGGTAGGCCAGGGCTACATATCCAAGGCTATAGGCAGCATAACCCTGTTTGTCGACGTTCTCCAGAATCATGGTGGTCACATCTGCCCTGGGCAGAATCCACCCAATCACTTCAGATCATGAAAAGAGTTCAGGTCTCGTGGCGATTTTCATTAATGAGGATCTTTCTATGTTGACATAGATATTTTCTTCTTCAAACGCAATGTCAGGCACCTCTCGGCGCGTAATCAATCTGAAGATTTCTCCCCACTGATATTCCAGCTCTACACAAATTATGCATTTGGTGTCTTCGTAAATGTATTCAACTCTGGTGATGACTTCGACGTCGAGTTCTTCTTCGACTGCAGGAGCCTTCTTCTTTTGACGCTTAGACATTTTAAGTTCTGAAGAATTTCCCTGTCAAGTACAGAAAGGTGCTTTAGGTTTTGCTAGGTCATTTTCGGACAACTTTTAAAGATTAAGATAACAATATAAAGGTTTTACCTCGTCTGCATTTAACATGACTGCAATTAATAAAAAATGAGCAAAATTCATTCCACAAATGCTCCTGCCCAAAAACTGGAACCAACTTAGTCCAACAAAGTTCGAGTGTGGGAAAACAAGGTCTATGTCACAAATGAAACAGTCTCGGGCTCTCTGTTGGTTCCATGACCACTACGTTATGTGGAACACCTGAGGCACTTAATTTAGAAACTCAAAGGGATGCTTCATGAGATAGCACTGTACATGCTCATTTTACAGTCCATCTTAGACCGGGTAATGCGATACTACCCCAGACTGGCTTGGGTTCGAATTCGACGGTGAACAGGGTCTCTCTTAAACAACGAACTGAAAGAAAAAATGAGGCTTGGTTTGCAGTATGCGAGTGACTGGACTAGTGGAAACAAATCTAACATTCCCCAGAAAATCCATGAAAACTTTCCCCGAACGGCCAAACACAAAATGGGGGAAACTGGTGCAGACAGCATAACGACCGTCTGCACCAGTTTCCCCAACCATCGAGTGCAGGGTAAAATACCATAACGGTCGTGGAATAAAACACTATGTAGACTACAAAGAACTCCCCTACTAACAGTCCCACCACTCACCTCAGCATACATATATGTCACGACGGGAAACTAAGCAAAAACCCTAACCGCGAAAACAAGAAAATAACTCGTCCAATCGAACGGAATGGGATAATGAGTACAAGGGCCTACCTGGCACTGCTGCACGACTGGCGGGGGGAAAACTATTGAGCTTCCACAGCGGAGCCACCTAGGAGCTAGGGTACCGACAGCGAGAATCCTGGTTTACTTTGAGTGAAAACGACAGTGCAGAGAAAGTCCAAAAATAACAATAAAATAATAAACTACCCGACCCACTATATATATACCCCGGGTCAACTATGCTCGGCGGGAAAAGATATTCGGGTGGTAGAAGCAAGGATCAGTGAGCCTATCAACATTACCTCCGCAACGTCAGATGATGAAACAGTTGGGAAAACTGCCGAGGCATCGTCAGGGAAACCAGACGATACTCACATCGGAGCTCACAAGATTGCAGCATCGAAGCGATAGAAGGATGAAGAGCCGCAACAGTGGAAGCAAAAAAGACATCAAGTTTCGTAGACCGGAAAAAATCAGAGAAAAAACCAACACAACTTCAACCAAGAAACATCGGTCCCACAAAAAATAAAATCAAACTATGCCGGAAAGACAATGCTTTTCAAAGCCGCATCGACGGATGCCGAAAACTCAAGGATCAGCGAAACAAAACAGTGGGGTCGAAAAAGTCAATGTAATCTTCGGAGAACTTCATAATGTGCTATCCGCAACTGTAGAAAATGTAGAAACAATGTATCATGACAGGATCCCAACAAACAGTTGATTGAGACAAATATGCGTATAAAGGCATTGGAGAAAACAATCGGACCCGGTTCCTTGTGACCTCTCCGCAACGGCGGGCATTTAGGTGACTAAATTTCCGACTTAAACATCCAAACGCTTCCGATGACATGGTAAAACTAAAACAAAAGATGAAACATCATTGGCATAAGAAAAATATTTCCGCAGAACATCAAGCAAACTCAAAAGTTGAGCAAAAATGAGTTAAAGGAGGGTCTCGAAATTTTTTTGAATTTTGGGAAATTGTTGCAACTGCAACAAAAGTATATGCAACAAGTAATGCAATTTTTTCATGATTCGATGGAAAATAAAAAACGAGTGAATGACTCACATCTTGCATGATCATTGGGTGAAAATATGCTCTTTTGAAGGATTACAACTTTTCAGGATGCTTGGTAATAACTGAGGCTTTCTTGAATGTTCAAGGCCATATGAAAAGAGGTCAAATCAAGGCTCTTTAATCCATAAATGTCATTTTGTGTGAACGAATAGTGACACTTAGACTGTTAACTTTTAAACTATTTTCACGAACAAAGAAGTATTGATTTGAATTATAACACTTGCCCCAGCTGGAGCGAGATGTTATCACTGTTACACCAAAATATTATCGTCACCATGATAGTAAGATGTGTACTTTCCTAAATCCCTGTAGTGTTTAAGCCAAAAAGGTTTGGAAAGAGATTCTGCCTTTTGAAAACTTATTTCTACCATCCCTGACACACCTTGATTTTTTACAGTAGGTGTCATACTTGGTCGACGCCGGTTGCATATGGACAAAGAGCATTGGTGACACTTCTTGTTTTTGCACAGGAAGCGTTGCCTCTTCCTGGCACCATTTTCTAGTGCACAAGGTGCGTTGGCACTCATTAAAATGCAGAAAGAAAAGGATCGAGATCCTTCTAGAAGAATCACCTTGTGGAGGCTTATCCCAATTGATCATCATAAGTGGAAGTTGAGCCCCTAACCTATTGGTATGATCCCTTACTCTTCTCCCAATAATCCTCAACTCCCTTCATCCCTTTTGTCCTGTAAATACAAGCTCACCCTCATGGTTGAGGGAGGGCCAAGAAAGCACCCATATGTTGTTGAAATATTTATAGAATTGAGAGGAAAGGTTGAGATCTTGAGGAAAATGGCTAGTTGAAAGAAGTGCAACACCAAGGCACCATGGTTGTAATTTCTCCTTCTTTGTTGTTAATACAGTAATGATCTTCTTTTCCATAAATGATGTGTAATTTTGTTTATAACAATTCTCTTTGGTCAATTGTTTAGATATATCATATCATCTTTTGTTTCCACTTGTTTCTTGTTTGTTTGATCCTTTTGCATGTGTTCTCTTCATCAACAGGGTTACAAGGTCTTTATGCTAATAAGGACAACCTTCAGTTCAAGGTGAGGAATATTTTATTCAAGTGATTTGATAAATATAGGAAAGGGTTTTCATTTATGTTATGCTTTGTTCTATATCTAAAATATTCAGACTAGGGAAAAAATATATGTCTGCATTGATTGAGTTTTTCCATAAACAATCACATATTTTGTAGCTAAGATCTACTCATCATTTTGGCAGAGCAGATCCTAGTCATGGACCTAATCCTTACACTTGAAGCAATGCTTTTTCATAGCATGTTAGTGGATGATTGAACTATATATTTTTTGAGTAGCTAGATATTATAGGGGCATAGCACCAAAGGGGACACCTAGGTCATGATTGAGCCCTCTTCATTGATATCCCTTGTCATATGTTTCAAACCTTGGTTCCATGGAAATTCAAGAGCAGAGTTATTCAATTGGATCTTATCTTTCCTTTCCATTCAAAGTAAACAGAGTTAATAGCACTGTGGATTTCAGTTTGCAACTGCAACTTAGAATAGGTATATGGCAGAGGTATATTATGAGTTTCATAGTTTTTATTGATTCATTGATTGTGATAGAATTTGTTGTGCATTGGTGATCATATATTTTGTTTGGTTGTTATTATTAGTACTTGTACTTGTATTTATATAGTTGCATTAGTGTTAAGTTTCATATACATGCTCTTTGTTGGGTTAATTGTATATGTAATATATAGATCAGTTCCCTCCTTCATGGCTTTGTGCTTAGACCTTTCCATCATCTATATCATCCATTGACTGTCTAAAAAAATTTTGACTTGGATTTGACTGATTCTCTTGAGGACCTCCCCCTCTATGGCCTCTTTGATTGGATGCCCCCCATGTTTTCCATTGGTGTCTCGGCTCTAGAGTGTGTGGCAAAGTCTATAGACTTGTTAATATTTCTCTGATTGTAGCTCAGGTGGATTGAGTGCAGTTAGGTAGGCCTAGTCACTGGAAGTGTATCCCTTAGAGTCGAAATAAGTGCACCCATCCTTGAAATGAGTTCATGGCTAAAGAGGTAAGTACTCCTTCCTATGAGGTTGGCCTATTTTCCCTTAAAAAACACATTACTGAGGAAACTACGTCGATGCTATGGATGTTTGTTGGAAGTAGAACTAAGGCCATGTCAGAATTGGGGCCCAGAAGGCTATCCAGGGGTGATACCTTTTGGTCACAACCAAACTGAAGAAAATGCAAAATGAAATGTGCTTCAATGAATTATCCAAAGAAAGAAATGCAAAATGAAAATGAAATGAAATTCAAATGTGAAATCTGAATTACAAAGTTGTGAAATAAAGGGGGGATTTCTATAGTCAAAAGGGGTCCTTATAAGCACTTCATCCATTTGTGAGACATTGTGCTTCCCCAGTGTTCGTCATTTCAACATATGTCGCAAAGGCCCCTGAAATCTCTTTTTCTCCAAAGGTAAATTAATTATATCCCGAAGTCAACATTTACTTTGACCAAATATTATGATCATCATTTATTCCACCTCCACCCAAGAGGTTGAGGATTGATCTATGCATTACATTTGTTAATGTGAGTAGGAGTATGTATGTAGAACTATTGCTTGTTCTTTATGTTGCATTAAGAAATGGTCTTACTCTTGCTACTATTTTAAGTTGATCATCATTGTATAATATAACTTAGAATTCAATTGTTTCTCAATATTTGCAATGATAAGTGGACTAACACCTCTTGCAATACTTCAGACATGTTCATTTTATTATCTTGAGCTATGGTCAATTTTTTACCAAATGTTAGGCTTTTTTACCTAGTCAAACCTCGATTTGAATTGGTCAATGAGTCAAGCTAGCAACGACATCCCTCTATGATGCATCAATATTCATATTATTGCCTTTGGAGGTTAATTGGACCCCTCCAAGTATTAGTTATGGATTAATAGGATTAATTAATCAACTTTTATAAAGTTTGCAAAAAATAATTAAGCCTATTTTAAATCAAAATACGTGGTAATTTGTTCACATAGACTACATAAAATTGGTTATGGGAATTTGGGTAGTTGATTCTATGGTTTTTTATGTCTACGAATTCATCCATGTAGTTAATTTCGCATCTTGGGGAAAGAAAAAAATCATATTTGAGCATTTATATGGATTATTATTATTTTCCAACTTAAAATTAAATTTAAAAAGGACCAAAGTTTTAGATGTATGGTTTGGGATAAGTGAATTGTGAAATATGACTTGAGTTATGTTATGATGGTCCTCTAGGCACTTTTTGGTCACTTTTCCTAGCACTTTATCATGTTATTACTTGGCACATGCGTTTCCCTCCATGGTGAGGAAATCTTTCTCCCAAGGAGGGCGACTTTCTCATCAAGTGACTTGTACCTTGAGCTAGCAAATGATGTAAAAGTGGATTATGATCACCTATGAGTGAATTGAGCCCCCCTAAGGTGTTATTTGATGTATATATACTGTATCTTGATCATTGTACTTTGGGCTTATAAGGTAATTTTCCCACTCACTGGATTAATCATTTTCAACTCATTAAAAATTAAAAAAGTGAGATTAAATATCATCCATTTATAATTGCATTGTATCTTTTAATCTCAATTGTCCACATAAAGATTGGTTAGATATTTTGTTCCTCTTGTAGCTATAAAAGAGAGAGGACTCCTCATTTGTAAGTGACTCTTGTCTCTTTGAAGCATTGATAATAAAATTTATTGTAAAACCCCAGTTTTGACCCCATGGTATTTAATTGTACATGATGTAGATATTGTATGGAAATCATGGTGAGGAGCTCAAGGCCAAGGCCCTGCCATTGATTGATGTTTGTGGATAGGCGATCAAGGCTGTTACCTATGTTTTTGGTGATAAGTCAAGCACAATATATATATTTTGATATATCATGTAAATGTACAAATTAATAAAATGTCATAGCTAGGTAAGGGACTGCAAATGTTAAAGATATTGGGGCATGATTCCACAAGGGATAGGGAGGGGATTTAGTCAAACTCCTGACCCAATAGGGTGTGACCAGATGTCAATGGGGAAACCCATGAATCCTAAAATACCCTTTTTGTCCTCTATCGTCAATCATTAAATTATTCCAGAAGGTGGATGGGGTAGTTAATGTCTTGGGCAGAGAAAGTCATGGCAGTCTAATGGCTTGACTGAGAAATCCTGCAAGTATGCATCCTGGGAGGTTGCACTCTTGATTCTGTAGCAAGAAAAACCACGTGATGTGTGCCCATTCGTAATTTATCCTAGGCACAAGAAGGATTTGCTCCTGAGCATCGTGGGGGTTGTTCATTCTATTATATCCTTCTTCCCAACCAGGAGACGAATTTTTCCCTGGGGGTGGAACCTACTGAGGAGAGTCGTTTTGTTGTTCCCATGTGTTGTCTATTTATCTTGATAAATGTCTTTGTTCTGGATTGTCCATCCCTGATCCTGTCCTCTTGTTGGCTAACTTCCTGGAGCTGCAGAACCAGTTGCTTGCAATTATTTTCCTTTGTCGAGCAAAGGAGCATGGGTGTGTGGTTCATACGGTTTGATTTCACTCTCCTGAGTCGTGGAAGGTGTTTTCACAGTGGTTTTCTCTATTGCAGAGTGAGTAAGCTTGTGTTGTTGTGTTTCCCTATGGTTTGTTGTGTTGTGCATCTCTGTTTGTGTTGAAGAATTAGGAGTGGAGGAGGGCCATAATTGGCTGCTAATCTTAGTAAAGAGAGGAACCTCACATAAAGGTCAAGAGGGATGGTAAATCCTTTCTGCACCCCCTAAAGAGCAATGGAAGGGAAGGTATGGCCTGAGGGACTGTGTAGCGGAGAAGGGGATACTTACTTGTGTTGGGTAGGGCAGATATTGAGGAGGCCAAGCCAGATCTGGTGTAGGTGTCCTTAGCTCTAGGGTTGAGCTCACTAGGTTAGCAATTCTACCTCTCAATTTCCTTAGCAGCCCGATAAGCCCAACTGTCAGTTTGTTTGGTTGTGTCTTGTTGCCTTTTACAGTCTGAGAAACCCAAATGTAGGTTGGTTTGAATGTGTTTTTATGTGTGTTGGTTGTGTGTAAGCATGTTGTCCCTAGTTCCTTATGGAAATCATGCCCAGCTCAGGGGTGGTAGTGTGTTGAGAAATCAATGAACACACTGGCCTATGGTTGGATGGAACATTGCAGTCACCTAGCTAGTTGTGGGACATCTTAATCATTAAGATAAGTATTCTCTGCTATTCTGGTTTATGCATTGAAGTTGCTTATGAATGAATATGATGAATTGATTAGGATGAATGCTTGTTTATGCCATTTACTTGTCTATGAATTGCTATGTTCATGATTGGATGCTTGATGATGACTAAGTAGAGGTTTACTTGTGTTCATTCTGTGCATTTTATTTATGCATTTCCTTGTATGTTCAATGTGTTTTTCTTAAGTCCTTAGAGGCTAAAAAATCTTGGTTAAAGAGTCAGTTTGCAGCTGATATAAGTGTTCTGCACCCCGAGATCCGCAGCGAAAGGTGGAATGTGGGAGGTGAGGGAAAGAATTCTTATTAAAGAAGAATGTGGGATTTCCAACTTATGAGATCCTCCAGTGGACGGTGGGAGGTGGAAGGTGGAAATCAGGAGAAAAGATAAGGCAGAATGTGTGGTTTGTGATTTATGAAGTTTGAGCTCGAAAGGCGGAAGTCAAAAGCACAGAAGGATTTTAAGGAAAAAAAATAACTTTCTTATTTCTGATGTCCGAGGCCGGAAAGCGGAAAGTGGAAGTGTGGAAGGTAGAAGGCAGAAGGCAGAAGAGCCGTTAAGTGTTCCATCACATGTTGAGTTCTAATTTCTGAGTTCTAAGGTATAGAAGGTGGAAAGCGAAAGTGCGGAAGGCAGAAGGGCCATAAAAGGTTCTGTCGCACATTAAGTTCCCAATTTTCGAGTTCCGAGGTGTGGAAGGCATAAAGCAGAAGTACGGAAGGCGGAAGAAGTGTTTCAAGGTTTTTGTCTCACATTGGGTCTCTACTTTCTGAGTTTCAAGGCGCAAAAGTTGGAAAGAGGAAGTGCAGAAGGCAGAAGGTAGAAGAGCGTTTCAATGTTCTCGTTGCACATTATGCTTTTGATTTTCGATTTTCGAGGGAGGGAGGAAGGCAGGAGGTAGAAGGCGGAAGAGAGATAAAGTATTTTCGTCGAACTTTGTATTTCCGATTTTTGAGGTCGAAAGGATAGAAGTGTGGAAGTTCGGAATGCAGATTGTGGATAGACAAGTCCAGTGTAGAAATGGTCATTTTGGTCATAGGAGGGATTTTTCAAAGGCAGAACGACTGTTACATTGGTTTCTAAGCCTAAAAATGAAGTTTGAAGTGTTTGTTAACGTCCATGCCTTGTGTTTCGAAGGAGAACAAGGTAACTTGAAGTGAAATTTTTAATTTATTCGCATTATTGGGTATGGAGATGTTATAGATTGGTATCAGAGTTGTGGGTTGCAACACCAGGCTTGGATGGAACAGAAAGAGGTAAGAATATCCTCTGATACAAAAATTGTAGTACACTAGAGATTGGTATCAGAGCTACAGGTTACAGCATTGGGCCTTTATGGGCCAAGTTGGACAGTTAACAGAGCTATTGAAAAATAGTTTTTATTTCTGAAATTTTTATGCAACTAACAAATTATGTGTTAACACATTTTGCAGAGCCATAGTGTCATTTGTAAAAGTGGGTTTTTG
The DNA here is from genome assembly GCA_001517045.1 of Pseudotsuga menziesii. Taxonomy (NCBI): domain Eukaryota; kingdom Viridiplantae; phylum Streptophyta; class Pinopsida; order Pinales; family Pinaceae; genus Pseudotsuga; species Pseudotsuga menziesii. The sequence goes on from LPNX010326148.1 coordinate 205,268, forward strand.
GCTCAACCATGAGAACCTACGACATGTATGATGCACAGGATCCTTATGAGCATGGGGAATATGCCATGGGTGAAAATTTTTGTGTTGGAAATGCTAAGATGGAGTCTAGTGGGAGAAGATTCCCAGAGACTCCACCAGATTTTGCAGCCACCATGAGAAGCCTAAGGGTGGAAATGAAAAGTTACCGGGAAGATACTGAAAAATTGGTAAAGGCTCAAGAAGAGCACAATCATCTGAATACATCCATGCTGTAGAGTTTGACAGATGTCCAAAGGCAGATGAACTCAGAGCATCATATAGTAAATTTGGAAGGAATTAGGAGTGATGCTAGAAGAAGAAAGAGGTCTTCTAGTGGATCGTCTAACTCAAAAGGAACCATTGAGGGTTCAAGTTATTCTTCTTGCAGGAGCAGAAGAAAGAGGTGTTACCAGATTCATTCGCGGGTTGAATTCAAGAAGGAAAGGCCACCTACATTTAATGGTGAGATAAAGAATGGTCAAGAAGTTGAAGCTTGGCTTCCTGGGATGAGAAAATATTTCCAAGTCCAATACTTCTCTATAAATATGAAGGCTAGGGTAGCCATCTTCAACTTGACTGGAAGAGAATCCATATGGTGGGAGCACTTCAGGAAAGTGAAGAAGATCAATGAAAGGAAGATTGTGTGGAAATAGTTCCAGAATTTTTTCAAGGAGAAGTACCTCTTTGATAGGTACTATGATGGAAATATCAAAGAATTCCATGAGCTAAGGTTGGGATAGCAAACCATAGAATAATATGCCAATAATTTTTTGGAACTATTGAGGTATGTCAGGTATACCAGGGATGATAAATTAAAAATCCAGCGTTTTCTGAGTGGGTTTCCTCAGTCTTAGAAAGAAAAATTAAATTTGATGAACCCGGAACTCTAGAAGAAGCTATAAGGAAGGCTAAGTATTGCTATGATAAGAATAGAGGAAAACCTGATTACCACAAGACATGGAAGGAAAAGAAGAACAAGAAGTTTGATCAAAGGAAGAAAGGTTTTAAACCTTCTAACTTCAGGAATCGGCAGAAGCATCCATCACAAGTTGTGAACCATCCAGCTAAGGTGATGGGGGGAAAGTCAAGAAATCACAAAGAAAACAGAGAACCTCTCCAATGTTGGAGATGTGGAGGACCCCACTATGCAGGAATTTTCCACTTGAGGATGGGAATGTAAGGCCAGCATACAACCTTCAAGAGGTTGAAACTGTGGATCAAGTAGAAAGGACAATCCCTAGGATTTATGCAGCACTGGAGGACCCACTAGGAAGACCATCAATCAATTGTCGTTGACGTTGCAGGTAAGATTGATGATAAATATGTTTCTATTTTGATTGAACCTGGTTCTACTCACATTTATATTACTCCTAGAGTAGTTGAGATTTGTGCTTTTAAGAAGTTAAAGCATAACAAATCATGGTTAGTCCAACTAGCCACTGGAACCAAGAGGAAGGTTAGAGAAATGGTAAAGCAATGTCCATTGGGCATGAATGGGCTAGTCACTTGTATAGATATGAATTTTCTACCACTCAGTTCCTATGATATTCTCATTTCAATGGATTGGTTGGAATCACACAGAGCAGATCTTGATTGTTACAACAAGACTTTTGAGTGCTTGGATGAAGAAGGCAACTTAAGGGTTGTGAAAGGAATTCCAAAGGTGATTTATGTTAGGCATATTTCAGCCATGCAGTTGAAGAAGTTCTGTAGAAAAGGTTGCAGATTCCATGTAGCCCATGTATTGGAGGAAGCATGGAATGAAACTCATAGATTGGAGGACTTTCATGTGTTGCGGGAATTCAGGGATGTTTTTCCTGATGATATTCCAAGGCTTCCTCCAAAGAGGGACATTGATTTCATGATTAAACGTGTGCCAAGAGAAGCACCAATGTCCAAGACACCCTACAGGATGAGTACACCAGAAATGCTAGAGCTGAAGATGCAGTTGCAAGAGTTGTTGGAAAAGAAGTATATAAGACCAAGTGTGTCCCCTTGGGGAGCACCTGTGGTGTTTTTAAAGAAGAAAGAAGATACACTCAAGTTGTGTATTGATTAGAGACAGCTAAACAAGGTCAGTGTGAAGAGCAAATATCCTTTGCCCTGGATTAATGACCTCTTTGATCAAATGAGAGGAGCAAGGGTATTTTCCAAGATTGACTTGAGGTCTGGTTACCATTAGGTAAGGATCAAGGATGAATACATTCATAACACAGTCTTCAAAACAAGGTATGGACATTATGAGTTTGTGGTTGTACCATTTGGTCTCACCAATGCACCAACTACATTTATGTGCCTTATGAATAGTGTTTTTAGCAGGTATTTGGACAAGTTTGTTCTAGTTTTCCTTCATGACATTCTTATTTATTCTAAGAATGAGGATGAGCATGAAGAACATCTGAGGTTGATATTGCAATTGCTTAGGGAGGATAAGTTGTATGCAAAGCTAAGCAAATGTGACTTTTACAAATATATGATTCATTACTTGGGTCACATTATTCCAGAGGAAGGAATCTCTGTGGACCCTGAGAAGATTGAAGCCATTATGAATTGGCCTTCCCCAAGACATGTGATAGATGTAAGATATTTTATGGGCCCTCCAGGTTACTATAAGAGATTCATTGGAGGATTCTCCAAGGTTGCACATCCAATCACTTCCTTGCAAAGGAAGGGAATAAAATTTGAATGGACACCAAGGTGTCAGGAAAGCTTCTAGTAGTTGAAGGATATGCTCACAAGTGCACCAGTTTTGAAGATTGCAGACCCAGAGAAAGATTGTGTGGTGTGTACTGATGCATGTGGACAAGGAATTGGAGGAGTTCTTATGCAATACAACCACGTGGTATGTTATGAGACAAGAAGGTTGAAGGATCGTGAGAAGAACTATGCCACTCATGATTTAGAACTTGTAGCCATAGTACATGCTCTCAAGATGTGGAGGCATTACTTAATGGGAGGAAAATTTGAGTTAAGGACATACCACTGTGGTTTGAAATAATTGTTTGATCAGCCCACTCTAAATTCTAGGCAATCTAGGTGGCTGGAGTTTTTATGTGAGTTTCATTTTGAAATCAAACACATAAAAGGAAAGGAAAACAAAGTGGTTGATGCACTCAGCAGGGAGGTGCATGAAATGCACTTGGCATCTCTTAGCATTTGCCAATCAGATTTGAGACAGGAGATTGCTAATTGTGTTGTTGAAGATCAATTGTATGTGCAGGTAAAAGGTTAATTGCAGCAACAAATTCTTGAGAAGAGGTATGAGGGATATAAATTGGAAGAAGATGGACTTCTTATTTATAAAAGCATAATTTATATTCCAAGTGTAGAATATTTGAGGAGAATTGTCATGGCTGAGATCTATCAGACTCCATATTCTGGTCACCCAGGATATCAGAAAGCAGTATTTTTGCACAGGAATGAAGAAGGACATTGTTGAGTATATTTCAAAGTGCATGAAGTGTCAGCAGGTGAAGTTGAGCATTAACACCCAGCAGGTTTGTTGTAGCCTTTTCCAGTTCCAGAATGGAAATGGGAAGTGATTTCCATGGATTTTATTTCAGGATTTCCAATGACTTGGAGACAACATGATTCCATCATGGTTGTGGTGGAAAAGCTATCAAAGGAAGCACATTTTATACCGGTTAAATCCACTTATAAGACCGATGCCATTACAAAAATATTCATGAAGGATATTTTCAGATTACATGGATTGCCTAAGGTGATAGTCTTTGACAGAGATGCTAAGTTCACTTCCAATTTTTGGAAGGGTTTGTTTGCATATTTGGGCACAAAGTTTAACTTCAACACTTCCTACCATCCTCAGACTGATGGACATATAGAGAGAGTCAAATCAATTGCTTGAGGACATGCTTTGTATGTATGTGATGGACAAACCATCCAAGTGGGAAGTTATTCACACTTGGTATATTTTTCTTATAATAATGGACAACAAGCATCCTTGGGGATGAGTCCTTATGAAGCCTTGTGTTAGCACTTGTGCTAAATTTTATTCTTGTAGAAGTTGGTTTTCTCAATTTGGCAGGTTTACAAGAGAAAATGGTCTCATTGGTCATTTGGGAAAAAAGAAAGACATCCTGGTGAATTAAAGGGGGTTTACTCATTTTTAAATTAAGTATGAGCAATGGTTTTATATCTAAATTCAGCTTTATAGTCGAATTTTCATGTTTTTTCACCGAAGTGTATTATTTTCATTAACTTGGTTAATGATGTCTATGCAAAATTATGGTCGCATAGGGCCACGCACCTGCCACATCAACAACAATACAAGTCATCAATCCAAGAAACCAAGTGCCTACCTCACAAGGAGTATTATCCTTTCTTGTTCATCAACACATATTCAAACTAGTGGGGTATATAAACCAAGAAATTGTTGTTCATGTTATGCATGTGGGATATTACTTAAATGGCCTGGCAAACAAAGTGAATGATCAATTGTGTAGATTAGACCACTTTCCATCTGATGCTCTAGAAGTTGTTTCACCAATAAAAGAGAAATCATGATAAGGTTTTTAAACCATTGCGAAATGGTGTTAAGGCCACTCACGAAATCAACGGTCCACATTGATCTCGTAGCGGTAAGGTGCATGAGGTTTAAGTTGTGAAGGCTCAGTGAAATCTGGTACGAGCTCCACGATCGGATGGTTCAGATCATGCTTGATCTCAATCAACTTTCCACATTGATCTCGCATGGGCAAGGTGCAGGATTTTTAAGCTTTTAAAGCTCAGCAAAATTTCATAAATTGCAACAAAAATTTTTTTTTCTATGAAATGACTATTTTAGTCATTAACTTCCCCGACCTTTTTCCTCCAAACCAAGAGAAATTTTGAGAAACTGAGAGAGGTTTTATTTATAACATCCTCATATACAATAACCTCTCTCATTTTTTGAACAGGAACTACGTTTTGGTAGAATCAAAGCCATATTCAGAGGGCATTTTTCCATAAATTCGAAATTCCATCCTAGTCATCAAATTCAAAAGCATATCCCGAAGAGATGGATGGGAATCTAGACAAATGAAAACATGGGTTTTGTCGGGACCATGGTCAGTTACAAAAACCTCTCTCATATTTTGCACAGCTATCACCAATTGAGATATGCATGTGGGGATTTCAGGCCTATTCTCAGTGATCAATGGTGTAGATTACAACCCAATTGCATCCAACGCCCCTGAACCATTTCGCTGAAAAGGTGAAAAGGTGAATTTTGGGGTAGTTGTATCAAAACGAGTGCTTGTAATGAAGAAATGATCCTTCACCCCTGTTGTTGAAGAGAAACCCAAGGCTGAGTCAGAACCATATCGTTGGGGGTGCTCTGAACCATCACTTTCAGTCAAGTGAGTCGGAGCCCAGATGCCACATTTCTGTTTTCATCAAGCACGCTTGTTATTCCTCATTTCATGTTTTGTATGAAAATAATAGAAAATATTCCTTGTCATAGTTTGTTAATATTCAACATGATGGCTCGGGATTATTCCACATTTCTGTAACCAATTATGATGCCTCATTTCAAGACACGTCTCGGGGGAAAACATCATGATAAATAGAACCTCCCTAGAGGAGGAAAAAGGTTGGACCGATTTTCATTTTTTAGGTGTCAGCGCCGGTTTTTGTAGCTCTGTAAATATTTTTGGGAGTATTAATGAATAGAGTTCTCTGTTCTTATGAGATTCATCATGGTGCTTGTGTTTAGTGTGTTTTCTCTCTGTTTATTCCATTTTCATGTGTTATTTTCTGCTAATACATTTCTAGATTAGTATGTTGGAATCCTCTCTCTGTTAAGCACTCCTGCATCAGCAATCGTGTTTGTAATGTGACTATAATAGATTTGATAGAATTCATCCATTGATGGTGCTTTGTTTCAGCCATTTCCCTTTTTCATTTTCTGCCAAAGGCATTGCAAGGGATTCATCCATTGATAGGTGCCCCTTGCTGCATTGGAATTTTTTGTTTCCTCTCATCGTCGCTTAAAGATATTTCACTAAATGTTGTGCTTACTTTTCCTCATATCTCCAAAGAGAAAACCACTTTTCATTATATGTTGTAATGTCCTTAAATTTTTCAGGCTGTGACTCCATCGCCCAATGGTTTTTATTTTGTTTGTCTTTCCACCCTTTATTTTATAACTGTCCTGTTACTAGTAGAAATATAGTGTCTGCTCATTAAAGATAAATTTATATGTGAATGTTATCATGACAAAAGAGAGAGCCCTCTCTAACTACCTTCGCTAGAGGGTAGTCTAAAGCTGGTTTGAAATGGTTACCTCTGTGACTTCCTACATCAACCATAGGAAAATTAAAGGGTGCTAACATCTTTGCACCATTGCCGGGGAGCGAATAAGAAAATAATCCCTAGAAAAAATGGCATTGCTCAATTCTATGACCTGGTTGAGCAGCCGGTCTTAAACACATATTGGTTGCATAGGCTCTAGCGACTCCACTCAAGGCCTTTGAAGGTGACTCCACTGGGAACAATGAACACCTAGAAGCTTCAAAGTTTTTCAAAGGTTCCATGGCGACTCCACCAAGGAAAATGAGCCCAATATAACAGATCCTAGAAGGGCATGGTGAAAGATGAGGCAATCTATTTCCTTCCTACAAGATGTCTTGTCCTTCCTGGTACACTTTTTTTTATCTTTCCCTGTGCTGGTTAAAATAGTTTTCCCATATCTGTCACGCTCAAGGAAATACCCCAGACCCACCTTTGTATATCCCTCTTTGAATACAGAGAAGTCTCCTTCGCCTTGTACATATGACCGAGGAGAAACCCCTTCATTTGAGACCCATGAGGCTCTTGATGCTACTACTGACTCTGTGCCCTCCTCAAAACGGTCCTCATCCAACTCCATGGTCAAAGGACCACTCGTTGTTGAAACATTGCCTCCCCTCCATTCGAAATCTGCAGAGCTTACATCATTCAAAGCTTCATCCCCTCTCAAAAGCTCCACCATAACCCCAGCAAGGGCCAAACTATTCACCCTAATACTTCTCCTTGCAATCTTTCATGACCTTCCCTAGGGTTATGCCCTGAGGATCAAACAATTCTATGGCGAGAAGGGATATTCCATTGGAGAGCATTTGGGATGGTTTGCAAACTGGACTGACATGTAAGAAGTGGATCATGAAGATATTAAGGTCATATTTTTTTCCAAAATCCTTGTTGGAGAGGCAAGGATATGGTTCACCAGCCTTCTAGATAGCTCCATCCTGGGTTATCCAGCTTTGGAGGACTCCTTCAAAGAAAAGTTGGCAGAAAAGAAATACCCTAGGAGATGGTTGTCCCAGTTCTATTCCATCAAGAGGGAAGAGAGTGAATCTATCCAATATTTCTTTGACAGATTCATTAAAGTAAATGACACTATCCCTTTTGAGTTCAAACCTCCCCCTGGCACTTCCCAACTCTAGTACGATGTGGCCTTTGACAGTGAATTCTCTTTGTGGCTCAACGAAAGAAGGTCAGTGTCTCTGGCAGACATGATGAACAACGCCACATAAGTGGAGATAAAACTAATTGATGCTAGAGAGAAAGGGAGAGAAGAGGGAAAAAGAAGACAGAACAAAGATCTACCCGAACTTATTCCCTTTGACGCCCCAGAGACCACGACGAATGAAAGGATGAATGCCATAGAAAGGTGTATGGAGGTATTCGTGATGAACCACAGCCCATGTCCCATGAGTAGTCAAGAAGCCAAAGGACCCCTGGGTATTGAGAAAGCTCAAACATCCCCAAGAGGACCTACAACAACACATAGATCCTCCTCTGCTAGTGGAAAAGGAAAAGGGCAAGTTGTCGGATCCCCCTTCGCCCCCTAATATTGCCTCTCTTGAAAAATACAGTCGACAAGATGAAGGTAGTTTCCTACCCTTGTGCTTCGCCTCGTTTGACTATCTAAAACAGAGGATAAAAATTTATAATCAAGCGCAGGAAATGGATTCTAGGAAGAGGTCATGGCACTATTTAAAATGGCTAATGGGGAGAATGAACAAATGAAACCTATTGTGCATCCTAGTTTTCCTTTTTGTGAGCACACAGATGATCAACCCAGGCCCATACAGGAGGAGCATTACAATTTGTTTGTTGAAGAGAATATCCTTCCTATTGCGAGCCTTGTCTATGGGGAATTTGAGGGGGTTTTTAGGCCCCCACTATATGACGAGTACAAGGATAGTTGCTCAGAATATGAGGGTCTGAAATGGGACGTTTCTATTAATCTTGCACATTGATATAGGGACTGAACATCAATCTCATCAAATATTAATCAACAAATAAGTCATGAAATGGTGTAATCGGTCTACAAGAATAGTAGCCGCTCTGTATTCACATAAAGAATGAATGATTAAAATTACAATGTCATGCTACAGGCATGAATGAATGAGCAATTCGAATCCTCAAGGAGGTCATTCAAATTGAATGAGTGAGTATAGCTTAACTGACTGTAAGCCATAGTCCACACCTAGTTAACCACTGATCAAAACCCTAATTGACTCACCTAAACCCTAACTGAAGTCAGAGTGCAATAAATGACTGAGTCTCAACTAAAAGAGATTAGACACATGTCATAGCAAGCCAACCATCAAGTGCTAGCGCTTCAATGACTTCAATGAACCTCGATGAGGTTAACTAAAGTTGAACTGAGCATCAAAAGTTGGTGGAGGCGCCCCTGTTGACTCCAGTTCATTAATTAATCATTAAATAATCAATTAAATGAATGGAGGTGCCTTCACTAAGCTGTTTAACTAATTGTAACCACTAGTTAGCAATTAGGTGCATTAATATCACTCAGATCACCCTCAGAGTGCTCCAGTTAGCCTCCCCAAATGTAGGAGAAGGATAAGTTAGCCTCCTTGACTGAAGGTAGGCGTGGGTGAGACTGGATGATGACATTTAATGCTCCACTGATGTCAATTAATGTCAATAATACTTAGGATAGTGGTTTAACTAGGCCAATTTGACCAAAAAGACTGTGTATGGTGGTAAATGTCTCCAACACCCCCCCTTAAGCTATACTCAGGAAGAGTTAGAAAACATAAATGCATAAAAATGATAGGGCCCTGAAAACTAAGGCCATAGGTCACCCTGTACAATAAAGTAACTGCTTAATATAACCAAGGAAATGGGGAAAATCTCATGGGAAAAATACCCCCCCTCAAACTAAGCAGTAAATCAATAATTGGTTCTTCTATGCAGCAATATCCTAAGACTATGCATGTGAACCTCTGAATCCAAACTAAATGAATATGTCTGGATGAATCTTCCGCTTTGGAAGAAGAGCAATGCACTCAACTGAATCAAAAATATAAACAACTGCATGGTGAAAACTGGACCCATGTAGAGTAGTTGAAATCATCTGAAGAGAGAGAAAAGGTTCTTGAGGATTCGAACCATGTGTGGAACACTCAAGAAACTGATATGTTTCAGCCTTGAACAGAAAACCATGAGTGGTAAAATCAGCCCCAATTCTTAGGAGCAAGTTTCCAAGTGGATGCAGAATGTCTTCCTCTTTACCAATTCTGTGAGGAGATGAGTATGTGACCAAAGGTAGAGAAGCCCTGGGACTGTGGAGAGTGAATGGTTGAGCTCCATAATCTGATATAGCTTTAGAAATATCTAATTAATCACATAATAAAATATCAGCAAACTCATAATATGAAACTAACACCAAATCCCTATCAACAGTTTTGAAGAGAAAGTGTGGTACTTGAATTTTCACACTGGAATTGGTGAGAGAAGCTACAAGCATGACTGAAAGCTCTTGGATTTTAAAATATGAAAAAAATAATATCAGATAAGAATGTAAATCATATCTAAATAAGTTCACAAAATATCCAAAACCGTGAAATGAAATCAAATCCCCAGCAACAGTTTTGTAGGAGACTTGCGGTACTTGTTTCTTCACACCGTTGATGAGAACAACTACAAGCAGTACTGAAGGTTTATGAACCTGAAATTTTGAACCAAGAAATATCATATCAGATCCAAATAAGATCATATCAGATCCAATAAGGTTCATATCAGATCTAAAAGTATGGTCAACAGAGACGGTGGATGCACAGTTGTCTTTTTCTTCAAAATTCTGAATTTTGGTGCATGCAATCCTGCAGGATTTTGCTGGAAGATCTAGATCATGGGGAGTGAATGTGTCACTCTTATAATATGATATTTCTTCCAAAATATCCAATTTTTTACATATTTTCACACCAGCAGCAACATTAGAGGAAGAAAAATCAAATTTCTCTTCACTTTCGGAAGCAATTACTGGTAAATTTTGCACATAATTCAAAGGAAAATTACCGGTGAATGTTTGCATGGAAGTGCAGCAGTATTTTTCTTCAATATAAAATATTCAAATGTGTTCTTATATTTCAGCAATATGAGGAGATGAGATATCATATATCTCATGAACTTCCGGAGCATCAGGAGAAGGAGTCACTGCATGGAGACTTTCTTCAATTTGAATTGACTGTGTAGAAGATTCTGCTTCATCTTCATCTTGAACAACTTCATCAGAGAGAGTAGAGGCCAAGACTTTTGATTAAAGAAATATTTTGGTGCTGTATGTAATCTCCAAAGTGCTATTATGATCCTCATTGTACTTTCCAAATTTTCTGTCCAATTTTGTCCAGAGATCCTTTGGGTATTCAGCAGAACCAATAAGGTAGCGCAAGCTAGGAGAAAGGGCCAGACATATTGCTCCAAAAGCTCTATCACTGTCATTTATCGAGTTATTATCATTCTCATAAGACTCTTTTCAAAGTCTAATAGACACCTCATAGAGACCTCATCTCTTCAGAGATGCAATCATCTTCAACTTCCATTCTGAATAGCTTGTGAATGGGGTGAGAAGAGGGATTGATGAGTCCATTCGAAGTTGTAGCTGTTAAAACCTGCAAATCAAAACAAAAGGGGCACTGTAAGGTTGGACAGCCTGCACATTTTAGGCTTTCATCACACCCAGCATAGTTGATCAAGCAAGCTTGATCAACAAGTTCTTTACTTGGGGTATTAAGTGGTAAGCCTTGGCTTCTGGTGCAGTGCTGGATTTTTGAGCTATTGCTCAAATTTCATGTAGAAATCTGTCAAAAGGATTATTTTTGAGAGATAGAGCTTCATCCCGTCGTAAGCTCTGATACCATATTAATCTTGCACATTGATATAGGGACTAAACATCAATCTGATCAAAGATTAATCAACAAATAACTCATGAAATAGTGTAATCGGTCTACAGGAATAGTAACCGCTATGTATTCAAATAAAGAATGAATGATTACAATTACAATGTCATGCTACAGGCATGAATGAATAAGCAATTCAAATCCTCAAGGAGGTCATTCGAATTGAATGAGTGAGTCTAGCTTAACTGACTGTAAGCCATAGTCCACACTCAGTTAACCACTGATCAAAACCCTAATTGACTCACCTAAACCCTAACTGAAGTCAGAGTGCAATAAATGACTGAGTCTCAACTGAAAGAGATTAGACACATGTCATAGCAAGTCAACCATCAAGTGCTAGTGCTTCAATGACTTCAATGAACCCCAATGAGGTTAACTGAAGCTGAACTGAACATCAGAAGTTGGTGGAGGTGCCCCTGTTGACTCCAGTTCATTACTTAATCATTAAATAATCAATTAAATTAATGGAGGCACCTTCACTGAGCTGTTTAACTAATTGTAACCACCAGTTAGCAATTAGGTGCATTAATATCACTCAGATCACCCCCGGAGTGCTCCAGTTAGCCTCCCCGAATGTAGGAGAAGGCCAAGTTAGCCTCCTTGACTGAAGGTAGGCGTGGGTGAGACTGGATGATGACATTTAATGCTCCACTGATGTCAATTAATGTCAATAATACTTAGGATAGTGGTTTAACTAGGCCAATTTGACCAAAAAGACTGTGTATGGTGGTAAATGTCTCCAACAGTTTCTTCCCGCTCTTCCAATTCAGAATACCTATGTCAAGAAGAACAAAGTTCTCTGGATTCTATTGAAAACTTATCCTATGAAATACAGGAGGAAGAACAGGGCATAGTTTCTAGAAATTGGGAGGAGGAAAATGAGGTTGCAAGTACAAATGGTCGTAGATTCCCCTTGCATGAGTGTTTTAAAGAACATCCGAACAATTTGCAGGGGAAGAACAGTTGGAGCAGCAATCATGGAGCTGGAAAATGTCAGGAGAAGTTCAGGACAACCAGGGGTTTTATGATCCTATGGTTGAGTATGTCGAGCAGCTTGGTCATGAAAAGTGTATAGTATGATTTATGAAGGGTTGTCATGACCCAATGGCCACACCTGTGGAGAAGTTGTATGATGGGAATGATAGGAAAATTCTACACCACATGAACCAGAGGTTCAAGAATAACCTCTGATCATTCTTCTTCGCTTTACTGCCCTCGGTCAAGCATGAAGGAAGAGCTTGAAAATGAAATCACCTGCTTGATTGGCTTCACTGGAAGTTGGAAGTCACTTGACTGGGCAGTAATGTTGGTGTAAAGTAGGGTAGGTAGGATCAAATAAGCTCGGCTTGGCGAGCATTTTATTTCTGGAAAATTTTTTTCGTCTTTGTCACCTATTCGGGTTTTGTTTCAGAGCACACTGATAGGCTTTTAGGAATAAGCCACAAGCTGTCCCAATGGATCAGGCACATGATCTACGTAGTTTCTTCGCTACCTCATAGGAAGGATAGCATCCCCGAGTTGGAGCCATTGTTAGCACTCGTGCTAAATTTTGAATAGGCATCGGCGACAATAAGCTGGCAGGAAGGGGTATAGGTAGATATTTTTTAGGCTTGACAACCTCAAGAATGGGTCACCACAGGACAAGTAGCGAAGGGTTGAGTAGTTCGCAGTGAAGGAGGAGCGCGGAGAACTAAACTATGAAGGCGCGCGAAATGCGTGGCTCGCCTTGTTTTTTAGGGATCATCATCACAGGCTATCAGATCTATGGTAGATGCACACCCTCACGACGAGATAGGTAGGGAACATAGGGGTGATTCGAGGTCACAATGTCCAGGAAGGATTTACACAGTCTAAATGGCTAAGATATCTGGTTCAAAGAAATATATGGTGAAGGACCTTTTTTGCCGCATCAACTTACACGGTAAATAAGGCAGAGGATGGCTGCGAAGTGGGGGAGGGCCCCTCGAGGCTTAAATGGTGGCGTTCTGACAGGGATAAAATCAACGTCCCTAGAGGGATTCATGGCAAGAAGTTGCATGACGGATAAGGGGAGGAAGCAATGTGAAACCTATTAGAGCCCCACTCTTTTAGCGGTGTAGATTTAGCGAAGTGATGGACCAACGGCTCTGATTTGTGTCATGATAGGGACATGCACGGAGGTTAGTCAACAGCCAAATCATGAAGTGTGGTAGGGGCCATCTAATCAAGATGCGACAGGTGGCATTGACGGTGCAAAATCATATCCTATATCCTCACGGTTTATTGCTTGACACATGTAATAAGGATTGGGCACCACAAGTGATGGGTTGGACGAGAATGCGAGTGACTCTATGTGTCATATTTCGAATGAGCAAGGCATTGAAATCTAGGTCAGCTGATGGATCAGCAAAGTGGAAAATGTCAAAACCACCCCTGATGAGATCTCCTTAGGGAAATTACTAATGAGACTAGAGGTCACTTTAGCAAATCATTGAGGTCAGAGCCTTATGGGCAGTGCATTTAGAATCTCCATGTAAGAAATCTGAGCAAAGGCCCCATGTGATCATTTGTGTGTCATCATAACAATCGACAATGACCATGTGAGGGGTTGACGGACCCTGACCAAGCTCCTTCTTCCAACTCGTTATAACGCTACCATCTGGTATTTTCCATAGAAATGAATCGAGAAAATATTGATGGAGAACAAGGGTGGCAGAGTGTTGTTCCGAAGGAATCCTAAGGACCCTGCTACTAGGCTTACAATGATCTGACTCTTTGAGTTTCCTATGGTTCATTGCGTCCTACTGATTACTGGGCATGACGGGGGACTTAAATCATTTCCATATCATTGGGCGGTGGCAGTTCTAGCCATTGGAGTAGATATGTTCATCACATTAGAAGAATCCTCAAGCACCAATGAGGATGATAGAAGGATGTTCATCACATTAGAATGACCTTCTGAGGCTAGTGAGGACGATGTTGTCGTAGCAAAACACAACACCCCCATGGAAGCAGCACCTGAATTCTCCAACTAGAGGGGTGTCCCGCCAAGGCCTATGAATGTGGTTGCTATCTCCATGGTCGTTGTATATGGTATCCATCACTAGAAGTGGTTGGTTGGAGCGAATGCTCAAATGACAGAAGGGTGGATCTAGTGCCTCTATCATCACTTCTATGAATTCCACTTGCTAATTTTAGCCAGGAGGTGATGAACTCATGGAGGCGTTGTGTCATTAAGAAGACACTGCTCCATGGGAGGAGAGAAGCACAAGAATGAAAAGCCATCGAAGGCTTGGTAGGGTCAAAAATAGGGCATTCCACCTTGCCCCCCCCCCCAAGTGAAAGTGTCACCCGAGGACAAAATTTCCAAATGCAAAGAGAACATAGAATTCTGCGCCAGCTCAACACACCAATAGGGAAGGTCATCAACCACGAAGTGAACATGAAGTTCAAGAGAGGAAGGGGTTATGAAACCATTTCGGTCGGTATGGTAATGGAGTGTGTGCCAAGAGGATTTAAAATCGATCAAGTTTTGATACGTCGCCATCAATACTAGCAAGCCTGCATCCATAAGCCGCAGTGCCATTCCGACCAACGCACGTGTCATAACCTATTTCCTATTTCAGTAATGAAATCATGGTGAATATGCCACCTAATGTAGTCTATTATGATTTTGATATGACTATTCTGGGTTAATCCCATATTTTTTGTAACTAATTTGATACCCTGTTTTAGGACGTATCCTGGGGGTAGTTTACAGTATAAATATAGCCTCCCAGAGGAGGATAGAGGTTGTACTGATTTTCATTTTTTAGGCCTCAGCGCCAGTTTTTGCAGCTCTACAAATATTGTTGGGAGTATTAATTAATATATTTCTATGTGTTTATGAGATTCATCACCGTGGTTGTGTTTAGTGTGTGCTCTCTCTTTTTATTCCATTTTCATGTGTTATTTTCTGCTAATACATTTCTAGATTAGTATGTTGGAATTTGCTCTATGTTAAGTGCTCCTGCATCAGAAATTGTGTTTGTAATGTGACTATAATAGCTTTGACATAATTCATCCATTGATAGGTTCTGTGTTTCATCCATTTCCCTTTGTCATTTTTTGCTAAAGGCATTGCAAGGGATTCATCCATCGATAGGTGCCCCTGGCTATGCTAGGATTTTCTGTTTCCTCTCACTGTCACTTAAAAGATATTTCACTAAATGTTGTGCTTACTTTGCCTTATATAGCCGAAGAGAAAACCACTTTTCATTATATGTTGTAATGTCCTTAAATTTTTCAAGTTGTGACTCCATCGCCTAATGGTTTTGATTTTGTTTGTCTTTCGACCCTTTTATTTGTAACTGTCATGTTACTAGCAGAAATCCAGTCTTCTGTGTGCTTGTTAAATATAAATATGTATGTGAAGGATACCATGACAAGAGAGAGCCCTCTCTGACTACCTTGGCTAGAGGGAAGTCTAAAGCTGGTTTGAAATGGTTACCTCTATGACTTCCTACAACAACCATAGGAAAATTATAGGGTACTAACACCTTGCATGGAAAAAGGTGTAGGACATCAGTGACATGGGATAATCTAGTGAACATGATTGTACTTGGTCCATAATTTCTCAAGGAAATCGAGCAGGAGGTTGCAAAGATCACGAATAATATGAAATCATCCTAGAACTGAGAGAAAATCTTTGCAGATAAGCATAGGGTGGAGAGAGAGTTCAGTGTTGGGGATCATGTTTACCCTAGAGTGAGGGCAAGGAATAGTTCCTTGAGTCTCGAAAGTTGTGCCAAGTTGTCTCCTAGATATTGTGGGTCGTTTGAAGTGCTTGAAAGAATAGGGTCAGTTGCATATAGACTTGCATTTCCTGGTAGCACTAGGGATCACAATGTTTTTCATGTTTATTTGCTTAAGAAATATGTACATGATCCTAACCATGTGATTTATTGGGATGTGATTTAGGTGCAACCCGAGGGAGATTTCCAAACTGGTCCATTGCGCATCCTCGACAAGAAGGTCACAGTGCTTCAGATTCGATTTGTTGGACAGGTAAAGGTGCAATGGGAGCACTACAGTCCTGAAGAGGCTACATGGGAGTTGGAGGATTCCATGAAGTTGGCACATCCATTTTTGTTTAATTTTATACAGAACTGAGGGCGGTGCCAGTGTAGCATTTTGTTTAATTTTGTTAAGAACTGAGGACAGTGTTGTTGTAAGGGGGAGGGGATTGTAATACACCAGTTTTGACCCCAAGGTATTTAATTGTACATGATGTAGATATTTTATGGAAATCATGGCGAGGAGCTCAAGGCCAAGGACTTGCCATTGATTGATGTTTGTGGATAGGGGATCAAGGCTGATACCTATGGTTTTGGTGTTAAGTCAAGCATAGTATATATATTCCGATATATCATGTCAATGTACAAATTAATAAAATTCCATAGCTAGCTAAGGGACTACAAATGCTAAAGAGATGGGGGCATGATTCCATAAGGAATAGGGAGGGGAGTTAGTCAAACTCTTGAGCCAATAGGGTGTGACTAGATGTCAATGGGGAAACCCATGAATCCTCAACTACCCTTTTTGTCCTTTGTCCCCAATCATTAAATTCTTCTAGAAGGTGGATGAGGCAGTTAATGTCTTGGGAAGAGCAAGGCATGGCAGTCTGATAGCTTGACTGAGAAAGCCTGCAAGTCTAGAGCCTCAAAGGCCTTTCTCTTCCTTCTGTAGCAAGAAAACCCACGTGATGTGTTCCCATTCATCCTTTCTCCCGGGCGGAAGAAGGTTTTGTTCCTGAGTGTCGTGGGGGTTTTTCATTCTATTCTATGATTCTTCCCGACCAGGAGACGAATTTCATGCTGGGGGTGAAGCCTGTTGAGGAGATTCGCTTTGCTATTCTCATGCGCTTTGCGTTTATCCTTAGAAACACGTTTGTTTTGGATTTTCCATCCCTGATCACGTCGTCGTGTTGTCTTACTTCTTGGAGCCATGGAACCAGTCATCTGCAAGTATTTTCCTTTGCTGAGCAAAGGAGTAGGGGTTCATGGTTCAGATGGTTTGATTTCACTCTCCTAAGTCACAGAAGGCATTTCCACAGTGGATTTCTTTGTTACAGAGTGAGTAATCCCATGTTGATGTGTTTCCCTATGGTTTGTTTTTTTGTGCATCCTTTTTTTGGGTTGAATACTTAGGAGTGGAGGAGGGCCAGAATTGGCTGATAACATTAGTAAAGAGAGGAACCTCACAAGCAGGTCAAGAGGGTTGGAAAATCCTTTCTACACACCCTGAAGAGCACTGGAAGGGAAGGTATGACCTAAGGGACTGTGTAGCAGAGAAGGGGATACTTCCTTATGTTGGGTGGGGTAGATATTGAGGAAGCTAAGCCAGATCTGGTGTAGGTGTCTTTAGCTTTGGGGTTGAGCTCACTAGCTTAGCAATTCTACCTCTCCATTTCCTTAGTAGCCTTATAATACCAACTGTCAGTTGGTTTGGTTGTGTCTTTTTGTGTTTTGGCTTGTTTCCTTGGAAATTCTAAGAAACCCAACTATAGGTTTCTTTGACTATGTTTTTATGTGTGTTGGTTGTGTGTAAGCTCGTTGTCCCTAGTTCCTTGTGGAAATCATGCCCATATTGGAGGTGGAAGTGTGTTGAGAGATCAATGAATACATTGGCCTATGGTTGGGTGGAAGGTTACAGTCACCTAGCTAGTTGCGGGATAGCTTAGTCATCAAGATAAGTATTCTATGTTATTCTCGTTTATGCATTGAAGTTGCTTATGAATGAATATGATGAACTAATTAGGATCAATGTTTGTTTATGCCATTTACTTGTCTATGAATTGCTATGTTCATGATTGGATGCTTGCTGATGACTAAGTAGAGGTTTACTTGTGTTCATTCCCTGCATTTTACTTCTGTGTTGCCTTGTATGTTCAATGCGTTTTTCTTAAGTCCTTGGAGGCTAGAAAAGCTTAGTTAAAGAGTCATATTGCAACTGATCTAAGTGTTCCACACCTTGGGATCCGTAGCGAAAGGTAGAATGCCGGAGGCGAGGGGAAGAAGTCTTATTGAAGAAGAATGTGGGATTTGTGACTTCTAAGATCCACCAGCGGAAGGAGGAAGGTGGAAATGAGGAGAAAAGATAAGGCATAGCGTTCGGTTTGTAATTTCCAAAGTCCAAGGTTGGAAGGAAGAAGTCGTAAGTGTGGAAGGATTTTAAGGAAAAAATATAAGTTTCTGATTTTCAACGTCCGAGGCTGAAAATCGAAAAGCGTAAGGGTGGAAGGTGGAAGGCAGAAGAGTTGTTAAGTGTTTTGTCGCATGTTCAGTTCTGAGGTGCAGAAGATGGAAAGTGAAAGTGAGGAAGGTGGAAGGGCCGTAAAAGGTTTTGTTGCACATTAAGTTTCCAATTTCTGAGTTCCAAGGTGCAGAAGGAAAAAAGTGGAAGTTCGGAAGAGTGGAAGGTGGAAGAAGCGTTTCAAGGTTTCCATAGCACATTGAGTCTCCGATTTCCAAATTTCGATGTGCGGAAGGAAGAAAGCAGAAGTACAGAAGGTGGAAGTTAGAAGAGCGTTTCAATGTTCTCGTCGCACATTATGCTTCCGATATATGATTTTCGAGGGCAAATGGTGGAAAGCAGAAGTGCAAGAGGTGGAAGGAGGAAGAGAGATTAAGTATTTTCCGTCGAACTTTATATTTCCAATTTCCAATTTTCGACATCGAAAGGGCGAAATTACAGAATGCGGACTACTGAAAGACAAGTCCAGTGTGGAAATGATCATTGTAGTCACAGAAGGTATTT
The DNA here is from genome assembly GCA_001517045.1 of Pseudotsuga menziesii. NCBI lineage: Eukaryota > Viridiplantae > Streptophyta > Pinopsida > Pinales > Pinaceae > Pseudotsuga > Pseudotsuga menziesii. Next base: position 224,254 of record LPNX010326148.1, read on the forward strand.
TTCAAAGGTAGAATGACTGTTAAAAGTGGTTTCTAAGCCTGAGAATGTATTTTGAAGTGTCTGTTAACATCCATTCCCTGTGTTTCGAAGGAGAACAAGGGATCTTGAATTAAAAAATTTAGTGCATCCGCATTATTGGGTATGGGGACGTTACAGATTGGTATCAGAGATGCGGGTTGCAGCACCAGGCCTCAAAGGGCTAGAAAGAGGAAAGAATATCCTCTAATACCAACATTGTAGTAAACTACAGATTAGTATCAGAGATGCAGGTTGCATCATTGGGCCTTGATGGGCCAAGTTGAACAGTTAACAAAGCTGTTGGTAAATGGTTTTTATTTCTGAAATTTTTATGCAACTAACAAATGATGTGTTAACACAATTTAAAGATTCATAGTGTCGTTTGGAAAACTAGGATTTTGGCTCAACCATGAGAACCTACAGCATGTATGAAGCACAAGATCCCTATGAGAATGGGGAAGATGCCATGGGTGAAAATTTTCGCATTGGAAATGTTGAGATGGATTCTAATGGGAGAATATTCCAAGAGACTCCGCCAGATTTTGCAGTCACCATGAGAAGCCTAAGGGTGGAAATGAAAAGTTACTGAGAAGATGTTGAAATATTAGTTAAGGCTCGGGAAGAGTAGAATCATCTGAATGCATCCATGTTGCATAGTTTTACAGACATCAAGAGGCGGATGAAATCTGAGCATCGTATAGTAAATCCAGAAGGAAGTAGGAGCGGAGATAGAAGAAGAAAGCGGTCTTCTAGTGGATCGTTTGACTCAAAAAGACCCATTGAGGGTTCAATTTCTTCTTCTTGCAGGAGCAAAAGAAAGAGGCGTTACTAGAGTCGTTCACGTGATGAATTCAGGAAGGAAAGGTCACCTACGTTTAATGGTGAGATAAAGAACGGTCAAGAAGTTGAAGCTTGACTTCTTGGGATGAGAAAATATTTCCAAGCCCAAGACTTCTCTAGAAATATGAAGGCTAGGGTATCCATCTTCAATTTGACCGGAATAGCATCCATATGGTGGGAGCACTTCAGGCAAGTGAAGAACATCAGTGAAAGGAATATTGTGACAAGATCAAATAATTCCATGAGCTGAGATTGGGATAACATACCATGGAAGAATATGCCAATAAGTTATTGGAACTATTGAGGTATGTCAAGTATATCAGGGATGATAAAGTAAAAATCCAGTGTTTTTTGAGTGGGTTGCCTCGGTCTTACAAAGAAATAATCGAATTTGATGAACCTGAAAGTTTAGAAGAAGCTACAAGGAAGGAAAAGTATTGTTATGATCAGAATAGAGGCAAACCAGATTACCATAAGGCATGGACAGAAAAGAAGAATGAGAAGTCTAATCAGAGGAAGAAAGTTTTTAAACCTTCTAACTTCAAGAATTAGCAGAAGCAGCCATCCCAAGCTGTGAGCCAACCAACTAAGGTGATGGGGGGGAATCCAAGAAATCTAAAAGAAAACAAAGAACCTCTCCAATGTTGGGGATGTGGAGGACCACACTTGCGCAGGAATTCTCCACTTGAGGATGGGAATGTAAGGCCAACTTACAACCTTCAGGAGGCAGAAATTGAGGATCAAGTAGCAAGGACAATCCCTAGGATTTCTGCATCACTGAAGGACCTCCAGGAATACCATCAATCAACTGTGGTTGAGGTTGCAGGTAAGATTCCTAAGCAATCTGTTTATATTTTTACTGACCCTGGTTCTACTCATAGTTATATTGCTCCTAGAGTAGTTGAGATTTGTGCTTTTAAGAAGTTAAAGCATAGAAAATCATGGTTATTCCAACTAGCCACTGGAACCAACATGAAGGTTAGTGAAATGGTAAAGAAATGTCCATTGGGCATGAATGGGTTAGTCACTTGTATAGATCTGAATGTTCTACCACTTGGTTCCTATGATATTCTCATTGGAATAGATTGGTTGAAAGCACACAAACTAAAGATTGATTGTTACAACAAGAATTTTGAGTGCTTGGATGAAGAAGGAAACTTAAGGGTTGTGAAAGGCAATCCAAAGGTGATTTCTGTTAGGCAGATTTCAGCCATACAATTGAATAATTTATGTAGAAAAGGTTGCAGAGTGTATGCAGCCCATGTATTGGAGGTAGTAGGGAATGAAACTCCTAGGTTGGAGGACTTTCATGTGTTGCAGGAATTCAGGGATGTTTTTCCTAACGAGATTCCAGGGCTTCCTCCAAAGAGGGACATTGATTTCATGATTGAACTTGTGTCAGGATCAGCGTCAATGTCCGGATCAGTGTCAATGTCCAAGACACCCTATAGGATGAGTACACCATAAATGCTAGAGCTAAATATGTAGTTGAAATAGTTGTTGGAAAAGAAGTATATCAGACCAAGTTTTTCCCCTTAGGGAGAACCTGTGTTGTTTATAAATAAGAAAGATGGTACACTTAGGTTGTGTATTGATTACATACAACTGAACAAGGTCACTATGAATAACAAATATCCTTTTCCCAGGATTTATGACCTCTTTGATAAAATGATAGGAGCAAGGGTATTTTCCAATATTGACTTGAGGTCTGGTTACCATCGGGTAAGGATCAAGGATGAAGGCATTCATAAGAAAACCTTCAGAACAAGGTATGGAAATTATGAGTTTGTGGTGGTACCATTTGGTCTCACTAATGCATCAGATACATTTATGTGCCTTATGAACAATGTTTTCAGTAGGTATTTGGAAAAGTTTGTTCTAGTTTTCCTTGATGGAATTCTTATTTATTCTAAGAATGAGGATGAGCATGAAGAACATAAGAGATTGACATTGAAATTCCCTAGGTAGCATAAGTTGTATGCAAATCTAAGCAAATGTGACTTTTACAAAGATAAGATTCATTACTTGGGTCACATTATTTCATAGGAAGGAATCTCTATGGACCCTGAGAAGATTGAAGCCATTATGAATTGGCCTACCCCAAGACATGTGATAGATGTAAGATCTTTTATGGGCCTTACAGGTTACTACAGGAGATTCATTGAAGGATTCTCCAAGGTTGCACATCCAATCACTTCCTTGAAAAGGAAGGGAATAAAATTTGAATGGACATCAAGGTGTGAGGAAAGTTTCCAATAGTTGAAGGATCTTCTCACAAGTGCATCAGTTTTGGGGATTGCAGAACTAGAGAAAGATTTTGTGGTGTGTACTAATGCATGTGGACAAGGACTTGGATGAGTTCTTATGCAGAATAGACACGTGGTATGTTATGAGTCATGGTATGTTATTGAGAAGAGGTATGAGGGATATAAATTGGAAGAAGATGGATTTTTTACTTATAAAAGCAGAATTTATATTCGAAGTGTAGCAAATTTGAGGAGAATTGTCTTGGGTGACATCCATCAGACTCCATATTCTAGTCACCCAGGATATCAGAAAATAATTGCTACAGTCAGAACACATTATTTTTGGCCAAGAATGAAGAAGGACATTGCTGAGTATATTTCAAAGTGCATGAAGTGTTAGTAGGTGAAGGTTGATTATCAACACCTAGCAGGTTTGTTGCATCCTTTTCCAATTCCAGAATGGAAATGGAAAACGATTTCCATGGATTTTATTACATTATTTCCAATGAATTGGAGACAACATGATTCCATCATGGTTGTGGTGGACAAGCTGAAAAAGGAAACACATTTTATACCGGTTAAGTCCACTTATAAAACCAATTCCATTGCAAAAATATTCATGAAGGATATTTTCAGATTGCATGGATTTCCTAAGGAAATAGTCTTTGACAGAGATCCTAAGTTCACTTCCAATTTTTGGAAGGGTTTGTTTGCATATTTAGGCACAAAATTGAACTTCAGCACTGCCTACCATCCTCAAACTAATGGACAGACAGAGAGAGTGAATCAAGTTCTTGAGGACATGCTTCGTATGTATGTGATGGACAAACCATCCAAGTGGGAAGATTATTTACACTTGGTAGAGTTTGCTTAAAATAATGGACAGCAAGCATCCTTGGGGATGAGTCCTTATGAATCCTTGTATGGAAGAAGGTGTAGGACACCAACAATGTGGGGTAATCCAGTGAACAAGATTGTACTTGGTACATAATTTCTTAAGGAAATGGAGCAGGAGGTTGCAAAGATTAGGGAAAATCTGAAAGCATCCAGGACAAACAGAAAATCTATGCAGATAAGCATAGGGTGTACAAAGGGTTCAGTGTTGGGGATCATATTTACCTCAGAGTGAGGGCAACGAAGAGTTCCTTGAATCTTGGAAGTTGTTCCCAGCTGTATCCTAGATACCGTGGGTTGTTTGAAGTACTTGAAAGAATAGGGCCAGTTGCATATAGACTTGCATTGCTTGCTAGAACTAGGAATCATAATGTTTTTCATGTTTCTTTCCTTAAGAAATATGTACATGATCGTAACCATGTGATTGATTGGGATGTGATTCAGGTGGAACCTGAGGGAGAGTTCCAAACCGAACCATTGTGCATCCTCGACAGGAAGGTCAAAGTGCTTCAGAATCGAGTCGTTGGACAGATAAAGGTGCAATGGGAGCACTACAGTCCTGAAGAGGCTACATGGGAGCTGGAGGATTCCATGTGGTTGGCACATCCATTTTTGTTTAATTTTGCAGAGCACTGAGGGCAATGCTAGTGTAGCATTTTGTTTAATTTTGTTAAGCACTGAGGACAGTGTTATTGTAAGGGGGATGGGATTGTAATACCCTAGTTTTGACCCCATGGTATTTAATTGTACATAATGTATATATTGTATGAAAATCATGGCGAGGAGCTCAAGGCCAAGGCCCTTCCATTGATTGATGTTTGTGGATAGGTGATCAAGGCAGATACCTATGGTTTTGGTGCTAAGTCAAGCATAGTATATATATTCTGATATATCATGTAAATGTACAAATTAATAAATTCCCATAGATAGCTAGGGGACTGCAAACGTTAAAGAGATGGGGGCATGATTCCATAAAGGATAGGGAGGGGAGTTATTCAAACTTTTGATCCAATAGGGTGTAACCAGATGTCAATGGGGAAACCCATGAATCCTCAACTATCCTTTTTTTACTCAGTCCTCAATCATTAAATTCTTCCAAAAGGTAAATGAGGCAGTTAATGTCTTGGGTAGAGCAAGGCATGGCAGTCTGATGGATTGACTGAGCAAGCCTGCAATTCTGCATCCTGGGAGCTCATGCTCTTGCTTCTCCAACAAGTAAACCCATGTGGTGTGTGCTTATTTTTCCTTTCTCCCTAGTGCAAGAAGGTTTTGTTCCTGAGCGTCATGGGGGTTGTTCATTCTATTATATCCTTCTTCCCAAGCAGGAGATGAATTTTGCGTTCGGGGTGGAGCCTGCTAAGGAGAGTCGTTATGATTTTCCTGTGTGCTATGTGTTTATATTGAGAAACATGTTTGTTCTAGATTGTTCATCCCTAATCCCACTATCGTGTTGGCTCATTGCCTGGAGTCGTGGAACCAGTTATCTGGAAGTATTTTACCTTACTGAGTAAAGGAGCATGGGTTCATGGTTCATATGGTTTGATTTCACTCTCCTGAGTCGTGGAAGGAATTTCCATAGTGGGTTTCTCTGTTATAGAGTGAGTAATTTTGTGTTGTTGTGTTTCCCTGTGGTTTGTTGTGTTGTGCATCCCTATTTTGGGTTGAAGACTTAGGAATGGAGGAGGGCGAAAATTGGCTTATAAGCTTAGTAAAGAGAGAAACCTCACAAGTAGGTCAAGAGGGATAGTAAATCCTATCTGCACACCCTGAAGAGCACTGGAAGGGAAGGTATGGCCTGAGGGACTATGCAGTAGAGAATGGGATACTTCCTTATGTTGGGTGGGGCAGATATTGAGGAGGTGAAGTGAGATCTTGTGTAGGTTTCCTTAGCTCTAGGGTTGAGCTCACTAGCTTAGCAATTCTACCTCTCCATTTCCTTAGCATCCTGATAATCCCAATTGTCAGTTGGTTTGGTTGTGTCTTGTGGTGTTTTGGCTTGTTGCCTTGGACAGACTGAGAAACCCAACTGTAGGTTGGTTTGACTGTGTTTGATGTGTGTTGGTTGTGTGTAATCATGTTGTCCATATTTCCTTGTGGAAATCATGCCCAGCTCAGGGGTGGCAGTGTGTTGAGAGATCAATGAACACATTGGCCTATGGTTGGCTGGAACGTTGCAGTCACCTAGCTAGTTGCAGGACAACTTAATCATCAAGATAAGTATTCTTTGTTATTTTGGTTTATGCATTGAAGTTGCTTATGAATGAATATGATGAACTGATTAGGATGAATATGATGACTAAGTAGAGGTTTACTTGTGTTTATTCCCTGCATTTTAATTTTGTATTTCCTTGTATGTTCAATGCATTTTTCTTAAGTCCTTTGAGGCTAGAAAATCCTTGTCAAAGAGTTAGTTTTCAGTTGATCTAATTGTTTCTACACCCCGGGATCCATAGTGGAAGGAGGAATGTGGGAGGCGAGGGAAGAAGTCTTATTGAAGTAGAATGTAGGATTTTTGACTTCCAGGATCCGCTTACGGAAGGTGGAAATTAGGAGAAAAGATAAGGCATAGCATGTGGTTTCTAATTTTTGAAGTCCAAGGTCAGAAGTCAAAAGTCAGAAGCGCAGAAGGTTTTTAAGGAAACAAAATAACTTTTTGATTTTCGACGTCTGAGGTCGGAAAGCAGAAAGTGGAAGTGCAGAAGGCAGAAGGCAGAAGGCATAAGAGCCATTAAGTGTTCTGTCACACGTTGAGTTCCAATTTTTTAGTTTCAAGGTGCTGAAGGAGAAAAGCGGAAGTGCGGAAGGCAGAAGGGCCATAAAAAGTTTCGTCGCACATTAATTTCCCGATTTCTGAGTTTCGAGGTGCGGAAGGTGGAAAGCGGAAGTATGGAAGTGAGGAAGGCAGAAGAAGTGTTTCAAGGTTTCCATCGCACATTGAGTCTCTGATTTGTTATTTCTGAGGTGCGGAAGGCAGAAAGAGGAAGTGCGGAAGGCGGAAGGTGGAAGAGCGTTTCAGTGTTCTCGTCGCACATTATGTTTCTGATTTCCGATTTTCGAGGGTGGAAGGCAAAAAGTGGAATTGAGGGAGGTGGAATGCGGAAGAGAGATTAACTATTTTCCATTGAACTTTATATTTTTTATTTCCAAGGTTTAAAGGGCGGAAGTGCAGAACACAGACTGCGGAAAGACAGGTCCAGTGTGGAAATGATCATTCTAGTCATAGAATGGATTTGTCAAAAGCAGAACGCATATTACAAGTGGTTTCTAATCCTAAGAATGAAATATCAAGTGTGTGTTAGAGTCCATTCCTTATGTTTCGAAGTAGAACAAGGGATCTTGATGTAAAAATTTTAATTTATCCGCATTATTGGTTATAGGGAGATTACATATTGGTATCAGAGTTGCGGGTTACAGCACCGGGCCTGGATGGGATAGAAAGAGGCGAGAATATCCTCTGATACCAACATTGTTGTACACTACAAATTTGTATCAAAGCTGCAGTTTGTAGCATTAGGCCTTGATGGGCCAAGTTGAACAGTTAACAAAGTTGTTGGTAAATTGTTTTTATTTCTGAAATTATGCATCTAACAAATGATGTGTTAACACATTTTGCAGAGTCATAGCGTCGTTTGGAAAATTGGGTTTTTGGCTCAGCCATGAGAACCTACAACATGTATGATGCGTAAGATACCTATGAGCATAGGGAAGATGACATGGGTGAAAAATTTTGTGTTGGAAATGTTGAGATAGAGTCTAGTGGGAGAAGATTCCAAGAGACTCCACCATATTTTGCAGCCACCATGAGAAGCCTAAGGGTGGAAATGAAAAGTTACAGGGAAGATAATGAAAGATTGGTTAAGGCTAAGGAAGAGCATAATCATCTTAATGCATCCATGCTGCATAGTTTGATAGAAATCCAAAGGTATATGAACTCGAAGCATTGTACAGTAAATCTAGAAGGAAGTAGGAGCGGTGCTAGAAGAATAAAGAGGTCTTCTAGTGGATCGTCTGACTCAGAAGGACCCATTGAGGGTTCAAGTTCTTCTTCTGACTGGAGTAGAAGAAAGAGGCGTTACAAGAGTCATTCGTGTGATGAATTTAGGAAGAAAAGGTTGCCTACGTTTAATGGTGAGATAAAGAATGGTTAAGAAGTTGAAGCTTGGCTTCTTGGGATGAGAAAATATTTCCAAGTCCAAGGCTTCTATGGAAATATGAAGGATAGGGTATCCATCTTGAACTTAATTGGAAGAGCATCCATATGGTGGGAGCACTTCAGGCAAGTGAAGAAGATCAATGAATGGAATATTGTGTGGAAATAGTTCCAGAAGTTTTTCAAGCAGAAGTACCTCTCTGATAGGTACTATGATGGCAAGATCAAAGAATTCCATGAGCTGAGATTGGGATAGCAGACCATGGAATAATATGCCAATAAGTTCTTGGAACTATTGAGGTATGTCAGGTATATCAGGGATCATAAAGTAAAAATCCAGCATTTTCTAAGTGGGTTGCCTCATTCTTACAAAGAAAGAATTGAATTTGATGAAACCAGAACTTTAGAAGAATCTATAAGGAAGGCAAAGTATTGTTATGATCAGAATAGAGGCAAACCTCATTACCATAAGACATGGAAGGAAAAGAAGAATGAGAGTTCTGATAAGAGGAAGAAAGGTTTTAAACCTTCTAACTTCAAGAATCAGTAGAAACATCCATCACAAGCTATGAACCAGCTGGCTAAGGTGATGGGGGGGAATCCAAGAAATACAAAAGAAAATAGAGAACCTATATAATGTTGGAGATTTGGAGGAACCCACCTGTGCATGAATTGTCCACTTGAGGATGGGAATGTAATGCCAGCTTACAACCTTCAGGAGGCAGAAATTGTGGATCAAGTAGCAAGGACAATCCCTAGGATTTATGGATCACTATAGGACCTCTAGGAAGACCATCAATCAACTATGGTGGAGGTTGCAGGTAATATTGCTGAGCAATCTAATTATGTTTTGATTGAACCTGGTTCTACTCATAGTTATATTACTCCTAGAGTAGTTAATATTTGTGGTTTTAAGAAGTTAAAGCATACCAAATCATGGTTAGTCCAACTAACCACTAGAACCAAGAGGAAGGTTAGTGAAATGGTAAATCAATGTCCATTGGGAATGAATGGGTTAGTCGCTTGTATAGATCTGAATGTTCTACCACTTGGTTCCTATAATATTCTCATTGGAATGGATTGGTTGGAAGCACACAGAGTAAATCTTGATTGTTACAACAAGAATTTTGAGTGCTTGGATGAAGAAGGAAACTTAAGGGTTGTGAAAGGAATTCCAAAGGTGATTTCTGTTAGACAGATTTCATCCATGCAGTTGAAGAATTTCTATAGAAAAGGCTACAGAGTGTATACATCACTTGTATTGGAGGTAATAGGGAATGAAACTCCTATATTGGAGGAGTTTCATGTGTTGCGGGAATTCAGGGATGTTTTTCATGATGAGATTTTAGGGCTTCCTCCAAAGAGGGACATTGATTTCATGATTGAACTTGTGCCAGGAGCAGCACCAGTGTCCAAGACACCCCACAGGATGAGTACACTAGAAATGCTAGAGCTAAAGATGCAGTTGCAAGAGTTGTTGGAAAATAAGTATATCAAACCAAGTGTGTCCCCTTGGGGAGCACCTATGATGTTTGTAAAGAGAAAATACAATACACTCAGGTTATGTATTGATTACAGATAGTTGAACAAGGTCACAGTGAAGAACAAATATCATTTGGCCAGGCTCGATGACCTCTTTGATCAAATGAGAGGAGAAAGGGTATTTGCCAAGATTGACTTGAGGTCTTGTTACCATCAGGTAAGGATCAAGGATGAAGACATTCATAAGACAACCTTCAGAACAAGCTATGGACATTATGAGTTTGTGGTGGTACCATTTGGTCTCACCAATGCACCAAGTACATTTATGTTCTTGATGAACAGTATTTTCAGTAGGTATTTGGACAAGTTTGATCTAGTTTTCCTTGATGACATTCTTATTTATTCTAAGAATGAGGATGAGCATGAAGAACATATGAGATTGACATTGCAATTTCTTAGGGAGCATAAGTTGTATGCAAATCTAAGCAAATGTGACTTTTACAAAGATAGGATTCATTACTTGGGTCACATCATTTTAGAGGAAGGAATCTTTGTGGACCCTAAGAAGATTGAAGCCATTATGAATTGACCTACCCGAAGACATGTGACAAATGTAAGATATTTTATGGGCCTTGCGGGTTACTACAGGAGATTCATTGAAGGATTCTCCAAGGTTGCACATCCAATCACTTCCTCGCAAAGGAAGAGAATAAAATTTGAATGGACACCAAGGTGTGAGGAAAGCTCGTTGGATGCATAATTTAATTCCACATCCAACGAGTACCCACTCGGCATACTTTTGATGGACCTCACTACCCAAAAAACAAGAAATACCTAAAAATGTGATGATGATGTTAAGTCTACATCCAACGAGTACCCACTCGACATACTTTTGACGGACCCCGCTACACCAAAAACAAGAAATACCACGGGTATCATCATGTTTTTTAGGTATTTCTTGTTTTTGGGGTAGCAAGGTCCGTCAAAAGTATGCCGAGTGGGTACTCGTTGGATGCGAAATTAAATTCTGCATCCAATGAGCTCTCCCGATCAAAATTTGAGTAAAAACACAGGGATATATGTCGAAAATACAAACAAAAAAGTAGTTTTCTTATTTTCTTCCTCCAAAATTAATAAATATTATTTTATTATTTTAACTATTATTTTATTAATTTTTTTTAGGAGGCCCATTTTGAGTTGAAATTTCCTCTAATGCCACCATCTTCCGACTCCTGATGTTTCCTCATGATAGAAATATCATGACTGTCAATCAATTGACTTACTATGATCCACAGGGGCTGGCCACACTTGAACATGTCATTCCTACCATTGATATGGCCATTGACAGTGGGTCCATCCCTTCCTTATCTGTTGTAGGCCCGAGATTATTTTCCAACACTCCTATGGTGCACACCTTCCCATCTTTACCACCTCCCCGTATGCCGACTGACACAACAGATTTGTGTACTATCACATCCAGTACCATCTCGGCCACATCACAACATCAGTCACAACCCAAACCACTGTCACCCAGGAATTATTGGGGTTCTTTACCAATCCACACTATTCCCTTCCTATTTCCAGCATCTGGTATCGTGAGCAAACCTGTAATGGCTACTCTTAATTTACCTAATTTTATGTTGGGAATTCTCGTGTAGTACCTTGAACCACCTACCCCACCTCCAATGCCCCAGGTTGTGTTGAATCCTGTCCAACCTAATAAGATGGAGTCATGCCCTCCTCTTGGCCCATTGAACACACCTTTCATTTCCAAACCTGCCCCTCCTCTGCCAAAGAAGGCTGGGGCAAGTCCACCAAAGCAATAGTCGAGCCTCGTTCGAATCCACCTTGCACTTTGTGTGATGTCCAAGGTCACACAACACAAAATTGTCCAGAGATACCTATCCTTCACACACACATAGATGCTATGCATACAGTCGATGGTACTCTAGTAGTCATCATCCTAGATCTGCCAACAGTCAAGAACAAGTCATTGAGGACCAACCATCCTTGTGCAATTTCTCGCTTGTATGGCCACTATTCTCACCATTTCCCAGACTTGTCCAAATATCGATCAGTCCTTCATGACCTTTGGAAACACTCTCGTGAGTCCAAAATCACTGTCATCAAGGAAATTCATCCTCCTACTTCCTCCTCAAACACCACCACCATATACATTATTCCAGTTCTGCCATCCCTTCTGTCTCCTTAGACCTATACAATTGTTCTGATCTATCCAACCATTATTTCAACAATGACGAGGATATCCTTGAAGCTCTTTCAGCTCCTGAATACCCTTGAGATGATATGCACCATTGCTTTTTTTTTATTCTTGAGGAACCTCTTTCATTTTCGGATCAGTACTTAGTCGAAGCCAAACACTTCATCCATGGTAAGGTTGACTGATTCAATAATCCCATTCCGACACCTGATGACGTTGAAGACAGGAAAATGGCTAATATTTTTCCCACCATCAAGGTTAACATATCAACCAACACTGAGGTAGTTGAATACATCACACTCGGAGCATCATGCTCCCCTGAAGAGGTCACTTCCTACAAAGCACTTTTTCAGGAATTCCATGATATTTTTGCTTGGTCCTATACCAAGATTCCTGGGTTGGATCCATCTATCGCCGAACATCATATCGACACATGGCCTGATGTAGTACATGTTCACCAAAAACAAATACCCATTCACCCGTCGAAGGCCTCTATGATCAAATTCAAGATCGAGAAACTACATACAACAGGTTTCATATACCCCATCATGTATACCACTTGGGTTTCTAATCTTGTTCCCATCAAAAAACAAGGTGCCATTCGTGTTTGTCCTGACTTCTGTGACTTGCATTTGGCATGTCCCAAAGACAACTTCCCCACTCCATTCATTGACCAAATCATTGATGCATGTGCCAAACATTAAGTTCTTTCTTTCATGGATGGTTTTTTTGGTTATAACCAAATTCAAATCCGGAAAGAGGATCGGTACAAGAATGTGTTCACAAGCCCATGGGGCACATTTTCATTACACGTTATGCCATTTGGCCTTAAAAATGCTGGATCCACTTTCCAACGGGCTATGACATTCTTCTTCCCCAACCTCATCCACATTATCTTGGTCTACCTAGATGACCTCACGGCTCGATCTTGGAAGCGTTCACAGCATCTAGATGACTTACGATAATTCTTCTTACTATGTCACAAATACAACATTCACTTGAACCCTCTCAAGTGTGTGTTTTGTGTCCCATCTGGGCATTTACTCAGGTTTATCGTATCCTACAAAGGGATTTTGGTTGGTACTTTGAAGGTTCAATTCATTCTGAATCTTCACCCCCCACGTACTCTGTGCCATTTGCAGAGTCTCCACGGTAGGGCCAATTTCCTTCCCTGTAGGTTCTATTCCTGACATCACCATGATTACACTTCGGTCATAGTTTTTGTTTTTTGTTTTGCATCATTATTACCATGAGTCGGTGACCCCCTCTAGTAGTTTCTCCACGTCTAGTCACAGTGAGTCCATTGTAGAACTTCATCACATCATTTGCACATGAGAGGGTGGATCTAACACATCCTCCCTACCCCTACGCCAATGGTACCTCACTGGAGGGTGCGGTCCCACGTCTGCACATGCACACAGTATGTTGCACGTATGATCTAGCTACCACCATGCTAGCATGCCATCAGGTCCCTAGACCCGTACTGAAGGTCGAGGCATCTCCAGGATCTGCCCAATAGTCCATGCTCATGTATGGATCATCCTCTATAAGGATGGAAAGCTACTACTACTATGCAAAAAGCTCCCGTGTGAAGAGATGACATGTACTAGATTGACCCCCTCCCTACTTTCTTCGAGCCATTTCTTGGAGTCACCTCGATTTGTATTCCACCACGCAAATCACACCTTGTATGTTGAGCTAGCTCTGTACCCATAGGCCTCCATTTGGTCTAGTTTTTCCCCGTGCACCACTACACCAGAGGCAGCATCACTAGCTTCTAGTTAGAGTCATCCGGAGTCCGTTTGAGACACCATTCACACCACTGGGTTCATTTTTTTGTCCTCTATATTTTTTATGAGACCCTCGTCACTTGCTCTCACTATGATTTTCTAGGTTGTTTCCAGGAAGTCACCAGGATTTGTGTACCATCATGCGCATCTCCCTTTGTATGTATTGGCATGTTCACGAGCCAGTTGCTCCATCCATACTACACAATTGGACACCATCCATCATGCCAAAATGGGGCCCCATCAATGTTCTATATCTATTCCCATCATCCATGTTCACAACATAACCTCTTTCCATATATCAAACAATTCCCCCTTGCTTTATTGACCATTATAGATTTTGGGTCGCCTTTGTTTAGAGTGTTTTGTGATGAGTGTTCCTCGGATCCCCTCAGTAATCATGTTCCGGTTACCTCCCTCAGTATTTCCCATTGCATTTATCTTCCCAGTATTACAGCTATGATCCCTCTCCCATGACTCAATTTTATTTGTTTCCTGGTCATCCCTACCATCATACTTTGAGCAAAGGAGGTTTGAATCCCCCGTATCCTCCTGCCCCTGTTCCCCCATTCAGTGTTCCAGTCCCCAGATTGTCCCACAGTTTTGGTTATCCCACCCATGCTTCTCATCAAGGAAACATTATTTCCTTGATCAGTTGTAGGTCTCCCTCTGTTGACATCAACAAATATTAAGAGGATAGACCCAGAGGTCCCTGTATCTTGGTTTCATTCACCTTATTGATGATTTTCTTGGACCACTTGAGAGGATTCATTAGTGCCTCTTGGGGTGGTTGTGTCTCACGTGCTCGACTTTAGCTACATCATTGCACCATTGAGATTTGTATATGGTATTGGTTCATCTATTATTCATAAGAAGACCCCAGATGTCACATAACTCCAGCACATTGGTGGGTTTACTATGGGGCCCAAACAGTTTCATGCCCCTTGTTATTTCCAAGTTGCATTGGAAACAGTGTTTAGAAGCCCCCAGTACAGTGCTTCCATGTATGTCAAGTAATTGATGCGGCATATGGTACCACATAGATTCTGAATCTCCGTCATGGAATCCCTCTAGTTATGTACACTTCCAGACTCAGCAGAGCATCAGTTGTGAAGATATTGCATTCCATGAGAATGTCATGGTTACTATATATCATTTCTTCATATCAGCAGTGTATTCACCCTCTCATTGAGGCCAACATTATGTAACATAATTTGTATATATATTGATCAGATCCCATATTTTTGAGCCTTGATCTCATTATTTATTCTTTTGACATTGTTACGAGCATGGGTATGCCCACCTCATCCATATACATGTCACATTTTATATGTATCTCACCCATTGATGGGAACCAATATTAATACAAAAAACAAAAGCTACCGTCGTTCGTACGAGGAAGTGTTGCTTCTCCATAGGTCTCTCCAGTCTCTCCACTATTCCCATGATCCTATGATGTCATTCGGCCATAGGATGAGTTCCTACCCTCACACATCAGGGGGAAATATGTTAACACAAAAAATTGCTCACCAAGCTCTGCATGGTCTAAACCAAATACATAAATGATATTCCGACCATATTTCCCTTATTTTTTACCTTCACAACTATGGTATACCCTCATTCTCTCCCAAAAAATCCCAAAAAACCCAAAAAGGGCTAAAAACCCAAAAAAGGGATTAAAACCCTAAAAGAGAGAAAAAGTCAAAAACCTTAAAACATATTATAAAAATAGTGTGAAGGTCTCTATCAAAAGATTCTTACACCTTTTTCCATTATTCTAGCCTTTGTGAGTACGATGAGAAACCACTATTCTCTAGTATTCACACCCTGCTTTTTCCATCATCTCGTTGCCCTACCATTCCCACAAAGTACATTGAGATCTTCTCCATACCTACCTGGAGACCCAGCCTGTGGAGAGGCAGACCAATTGCAAGACAGCCACGGTGGCCCATTTTTCAGAAAAAGAGGGTATAATTTTCATGTTTTTTATTTTATTTAGTTTAGTCGTAGATGTTTAGTTGATTTATTGTTACTGATATTCTTTATTGTTTTAGTTGTTTTCCATGAACTCTACCTTGTTGTCCCATTGACGTAAGTTTGGTGCTTCTGAACATAATAGGGGTGAAAACCCCATTATAGGACACCAGCGACATGGGATAATCCAGTGAACATGATTGTACTTGGTCTAGAATTGCTCAAGGAAATGGAGCAGGAGGTTGCAAAGATCAAGCAAAATCTGAAAGAAACCAAGGACAGATAGAAAAGCTATGCAGATAAGCATAGACTGGACAGATATTTCAGTGTTGGGGATCATGTTTACCTCAGAGTGAGGGCAAGGAAGAGTTCCTTGAAGCTTGGAATTTGTGCCAATTTGTCTCTTAGATATTGTGGGTTGTTTGAAGTGCTTGAAAGAATAAGGCTAGTTTCATATTGACTTGCATTGCCTGCTAGCACTAGGGCTCATAATGTTTTTCATGTTTCTTTGCTTAAGAAATATGTACATGATCCTAACCATGTGATTGATTGGGATGTGATTCAGGTGGAACCTGAGGGATATTTCCAAACTGAGCCATTGTGCATCCCCGACAGTAAGGTCACAGTGCTCCGGAATTGAGCCGTTGGACAGGTAAAGGTGGAATGGGAGCACCACATTCCTGAAGAGGCTACATGGGAGCTAGAGGATGCCATGCGGTTGGCACATCCATTTTTTTTAAATTTTGCAGAGCATTGAGGGCAGTGCTAGTGTAGCATTTTGTTTAATTTTTTTAATCACTAAGGGTAGTGTTGTTGTAAGGGGGAGGGGATTGTAATACCCTAGTTTTGACCCCATGGTATTTAATTGTACATAATGTAGATATTGTACAGAAATCATGGCAAGGAGCTCAAGGACAAGGCCATGCCATTGATTGATGTTTGTGTATAGGTGATCAAGGCTGATACCTATGGTTTTGGTGCTAAGTCGAGCACAGTATATATATTCTAATATATCATGTAAATGTACAAATTAATAAAATGCCATAGCTAGCTAAGGGACTGCAAAAGTTAAAGAGATGAGGGCATGATTCCACAAGGGATAGGGAGGGGAGTTAGTCAAACTCCTAATATAATAGGGTGTGACCAAATGTCAATTGGGAAACCCATAAATCCTCAAATACCATTTTTTTCCTCTGTACTCAATCATTAAATTCTTCCAGAAGGTGGATGAGGCAGTTAATGTCTTGGGTAGAGCAAGGCATTGTTGGAGTCATTTACCCAACATGCACACTTAATTTGGTCAATTTGGCCTTGTTAAACCACTATCCTAAGTTTAATTGAATTAATTGGCATCAGATGAGCACTCTATGACATCATCATGAGCACATCCACACCTACCTTCAAACAAGGAGGCTAACTAGTCTTTCTCCTTCAATCGAGGAGCCATTCTGGGGTGATTTGAGTGTCATAAATGCACCTAATTTCTAATTGATTGTTACAATCAGTTAATCCAATTTGTGTAGGCGTCTCCATTTCATTTATTGATTATTTTTATTAATATTGATGACAACCAGGGCACCTCCAACCACTTTTGATGACCAGTTTAACTTCAGTTAACCTCATCGGGGTTCATTGGAGTTAATGATGCACTACCACTTGTTGATTGGCATGAAGTGCCATATGTCTGATCTACTTTCAGTTAGACTCAGTCATCCATTGCACTTCGATACAGTTAGGGATCAGTTGAGTCAATAACGGCTTGATCAGTGGGTTAACTAGGTGTGTTTACTGTGGCTGACATTCAGTTAAGCTACAACCATTCATTCAATTCGAATGACCTCCTTGGGAATTCAAATTGTCTTGGAATTCATACTCCTTGCATGATCATTGTATTGTATTACTCATTCTTTATTGATTATACAGAGCTGCTACTTACATTG
Organism: Pseudotsuga menziesii; assembly: GCA_001517045.1. Taxonomy (NCBI): domain Eukaryota; kingdom Viridiplantae; phylum Streptophyta; class Pinopsida; order Pinales; family Pinaceae; genus Pseudotsuga; species Pseudotsuga menziesii. The sequence goes on from LPNX010326148.1 coordinate 241,806, forward strand.
CAGCACTATTATGCCATTTCATGCTTAATTGTCTGAAATCTCTTATGAGACTGTGTTTTAGTCCCTAGATCTCTCAAAAACATGGTTTTTGACAAATCTTGCATGAAAAATTGAGCAAAAAGCTCAAAATTCCAGCACTACACCAGAAGCAAAAGCCTACCACTTAATACACCAAGTTAAGGAATTGTTGATTAAGCTTGCTTGATCAACTATGATGGGTGTGATGAAAGCCTAAAATGTGCAGGTTCTTTGGCCTTACGGTGCCCCTTTTATTGTGATTTGCAGGTTTTAACAGGTGAAAAGCATTCGCTATAATAGTTTGAAATGGCTTCTTCCGTCGAACTCTTGACTCCATTTAATTTCCATTCATGGAAAGGAGATATGGAGATCCAGCTACATGCCAGAGGACTCTACCGGGTCACTATGGACACTGAAGAAGAGCCTACTCATGTGATGGACAAAGCTAGATTCTTGAACAAGAAATATGAAGCATTCAGATTCTTATGCCTCTCTATTTCCTGGGATCTTCTTTTCCACATCTCGGAATTGAAGACTCCAAAGGAAATTTGGGACAAATTGGACACCCTGTATGGAAAATAGGATGATTTGAGAGTTTACTAGCTTGAAAACGAGTTGATGTCTCTCCAACCTTCCAATTTCAAGACCTTAAATGGTTTTTTCACAAAGTTCAAGCACATTGTCTTAATGTTGAAGCAGTGTAAGGTGGAGAAGGAGGATGATCAGCTCATCCTCGCCATTCTCTCCAAACATGGAGCTGATTATTTGGTGTTTGTCTCTACATTCTATGTGGGGAAGCTCACAACCCCTGTGTTGTCACGAGGTCTTCTCCAGTAAATTTTATATATTCTGGCAACATGAATGTAAAACATTAGCAGGCCACTTGCTTCTTGAACATCCACTCAATTCTCCATTAGTGGACGCAATGGTTGGATCCATTGATAGTGTAATGGGATTACCAAAGGATCTCATGATATCTCTGATAAACAAAGTGCTGTAATTTTGTAATCATTGCAATTTACAATAATGCAATGTTGGAAATGGAGAAATTTGGGGGCATGGCAAATTTTCTATTGGAAATAATGCACACAATATTAAGTTATCCCTGGATTGCAATTCAGATGCCACTTTGTTCTTTAAATATTTTCAATAAACAAAGGGAGACCTTTCATTGTTCATATTTTACAGTACAAGACAAGTGCCAGAGGAGCGTTACTAACTAATTCACAAAAAACGTTGATGAAGACCTGCGACTGCCATAAAGAGCTCATGACTCATTATAGGATCTTGTTCAGGAGTGTCAATCAAGGTCATCGATTGTAAAGAACTAAAGCTTGTCAACATCATATTCATCATTGTTATTGGGATTTAATTTTCAATGAAAAAGACCTCAATAGTTTTAGGTGAAAAGTGTCTAGTCTAGGGCAAAGCTCAAGTGTTGATCATGGTTGCTTACCAATTTACAGGAAACGCCCACAAGGAAAGCTCATCGAAGACCATAACATTACACTCATACCTTAGGCGATGAGGATTTCTTGGGTGCCAGGAGTATATTTAAAGTACCAACGAATGTCCAATGACCAAATCAAGCATCCAAATGTTGAATCAGTGCTGAATATCAATTGACAGTATTCTACAGTGAGTTCATTATCTAGATGCCTATATAAAGTGCCAGCCAATTGCCAATGCCAGTGCTAAAAAAGTCCCATGAGAAATAACAATAGTCAATTATCATCCAAGTCAAATTGTTCAGCACTAAATGCCATATGTCGGGGTAATCACCACATATCAAGAAAATCATCTAAGTGCAGATGTAAATTTGACAGTCATCACATTGATGAATACTCAGTGGTTGAGATGAGAACCGAATCTAGTTTTTAAGCTAATCATTAATTTCCTATTCTTTTTTCTGGCTTGAATATTATACTTATATGCAGGGTATTGGGAATTAAGAATACAGCGTATATATGGAGAATGCTTGGAGATGAATACATGGCCAAATGGTGACAAAGAATGCTTCATTAGCAAGTTATTAAGATCTAGCCAGAGGAAATTGTGCCCAAAAGTTCTGATGAAGAGGAAAAATGAGTTTTGAATCCTTGTCACGGTATTGATAATGATCATTGATTGACAGATAAGAACACAAGTTTCATTATGAACAGGACACCAGCTATTGGCACACCTAGAAGCTGAATCACAAATGGTAGGGGATTTTCAACATTCCATATTTTCTGGTAGATAATTCTAGATTGTGTTTTATTTTTAGATAGTTTTTGTTTCTTCGAATTAATGTCAGTTTATTGATGTAATTTTGTATAAAATGGCATGTTAGAAACTAAGAAAAGAGGATATATTTCTAGCCGAAGGCTGAGGCAGGGCACGCATGCACTCTTTTTTTCTTTATGTAGGGTGGCTGCTTTGAAAAGATTATGATCATTTGAACCTTGCTTTTTTTTAATAAATAAAGTACATGTTATCATCATTATGTCTATGTGTGGTCATAATATTCCATACCGTGATTCTTTTGATCAATATGCAACTATTTGTAATGTTTTGAAAACAGAACCTGTTTCATGTTTTCCATAAAGTTATGCTCGTATCCATTTCTTATTATTGCTCATTACAGTGGTGCATTTCCTGCAGTCAAGGTGCATCTTTTAGTGATAACATCTTTTGGCGTCGTTGTTGGGGATGGAGGAATGAAGACATACTTCCCTGGGTTGTATGACAACGAATATATCCAAACTTGGATGGTGAACAAAGGGCTAGTGACATAGTGGCTATGATATTCACCTGGTGACTCTACTATTTTGAAAATGGTAGATTGAGTTACCGATCGAATTGCTTCATGTACCAAGACAACAGGGTTTGAGGTAGATCTTGTTTTTCTTCAAGATTTTCAAGAATGGATAAGTATGTATTCTGATGATGAATGGGACAAAGATTTATCTTCTTATTTAGATTCTTATAACATCTTTAGTGAAGAAGATAAATTTGATTTCTTGAAGAAGCTTTTAAAAGCATTTGAGTTAGAATATGAAAGTCTGTTGTCAGAAAAGACTTCTCAAGATGTTAGTATTGGTGCGACGCATGAAAATATAGTCCCGCATAAACAAGAATTTATCAAAGTTGAAGCTTCTCCTATTGAAAGTAATGAAAGTATGCTGCAAGTTTCTGATTTGCATGAAGATATGTGCATGACCTTGAATATATAAATAATTAAATCGGCATATCTTGGAAAGTAAAAAATGGTTTTTAGATGATTGTGAAAAATTTGCTTCTATGGAAACCGTAAGGTTAGAGCTTATCCAAAGGAAGCTCACTTATCTTGAACAAGAAACAAAGATATTTAATCAAAAAATGCTTTTTAATTGTTTTTATGATCCAGTTGCTGCTTATCTAGAGGTTTTTATCAACTCAAGTTCTTCATTCTTGTTCAGCTATAAGTATGGGTTTCACATTTATGATCAATTGCCTATAAATTCTACAATCTTTATTCTACTATATTTACAGAAGCATGTTCCAGTATTTCAATTGCTAAGTCAGTTTTTAACCTGGTTTCATTGGAAATGGAATTACACATGATCATCCTGATGTCTGCAAGAATAGAATAGGAGTTTGCATAAGTAAGCTCTCATTCCTGAGCATATTGTTTTTCAGTATGTGGTTCCTTTCTCAGCAGCTCAGCATGCAGTTTTTTCTGGTAGTTTTCTTTTAGCTTGTTATGGTGTTTAGTGGTTCAGATAGCTTAACTGAATAAGGTTCCAGTCTAGTGGAGCACTGGTATAGAACATGATTAATTCAGCATTTGATATATAATAGAACATATTGCAATCTTTAGTTTGTGAGCAATGGGTTCGCAGCAGTATGAAGACTCTATCCCAATGGAAAAGGAACTTCCTCTACTTGTTCTTGGAAGCTCGGAGGGAGCATGCATCCCCAGATGAAGCCAGATGTTGTCACCGGGTCTGTTCCAATAAATTTTATATATTCTGGCAATGTGTATGTAAAACGTTAGTAGGCCACTTACTTCTTGAACATCCAATCACTTCTCCATTAGTGGAAGCAATGGTTGGATCCATTGACAGTGTAATGGGATTACCAAAGGATCTCATGATATATCTGATAAATGAAGTGATGTAAGTTTGTAAACATTGTAATTTACAATAATGCAATGTTGGAAATGGAGAAATTTGGGGGGATGTCAAATTTGCTATTGGAAATAATGCACACAATATTAAGTTATCCCTGGATTGCAATTTAGATGTCACTTTGTTCTTCAAAGCTTTTCAATAAAAAAAGGCAGACCTTTTAGTGTTCATATTTTACAGTACAAGATGAGTGCCAGAGGAGCGTTACTAACTAATTCACAAAAAACACTGATGAAGACCTGCGATTGCCATAAAGAGCTCATGACTCATTATAGGATCTTGTTCAGGAGTGTCAATCAAGGCCATCAATTGTAAAGAACTGAAGCTTGTCAACAGCATATTCATCATTGTTATTGGGTTTTAATTGTCAATGAAAAAGACCTCAGTAGTTTCAGGTTAAAAGGGTACAGTCTAGGGAAAAGATCAAGTGTTGATCATGGTTGTTTATCAATTTACAGGAAACACCCACAAGGAAATCTCACTGAAGACCATAACATTACACTCATACCTTAGGCGACGAGGATTTCTTGGGTGCGAAGAGTATATTCAAAGTACCAACGAATGTCCAATGACCAATTCAAGCATCTAGATGTTGAATCAGTGTCGAATATCAATTGACAGTAGTCTACAATGAGTTCATTATCTAGATGCCTATATAAAGTGCCAGCCAATTGCCAACTCCAGTGCTAAAAAATTCCCATGAGAAATAACGATAGTCAGTTATCATCTAAGTCAAATTTTTCAGCACTAAATGCCATATGTCAGGATAATCACCACATATTAGGAAAATGATCTAAGTGCAGATGTAAATTCGACAGCCATCGCATTGATGAATACTCAATGGTTGAGATGAGAACCGAATCTAGTTTTTAAGCTAATCATTAATTTCCTCTGCTTTTTTCTAGCTTGAATATTATACTTATATGCAGGGTATTGGGAATTAAGAATACAACGTATATATGGAGAATGCCTGGAGAGGAATACATGGCCAAATGCTGACAAATAACACTTCATCAACAAGTTATTAAGATCCATCCAGAGGAAATTGTGCCCAAAAGTTCTGATGAAGAGACAAAATGAGTTTTGAATCCTTGTCATGGTATTAATAATGATCATTGATTGACAGATAAGAACACAAGTGTCATTATGAACAAGACACCAGCTATTAGCACACCTGGTAGCTAAATCACAAATGGCAGGGGATTTTCAACATTCCATATTTTCTGGTAAATAATTCTAGATTCTGTTTTATTTTTAGATATTTTATGTTTCTTCGAATTAATGTTCATTTATTGATGTAATTTTATATAAAATGGCATTTTAGAAACTAAGAAAAGAGATATTTCCAATCGAGGACTGAGGCAGGGAATGTATACACTATGTTTTTCTTTATGTAGGATGGCTGCTTTGAAATGATTATGATCATTTGAACCCTATTTTGTTTTAATAAATAAAGTACATGTTATCATCATTCTGTCTATGTGTGGTCTTAATATTCCATACAGTGATTCTTTTGATCAATATGCAACTATTTGTAATGTTTTGAAAACAGAACCTGTTTCATGTTTTTCATAAAGTTATTATTGTAGCCATTTCATATTATTGCTCATTACAGCGATGCATTTCCTACATTCAAGGTGCATCTTTTAGTGATAACACCCTGGATAGAAGATGCCTTCACTCAATGCCTTCATTGAGTCCCTAACAAGTGAACATGATAATCTTGTCTACATGGGGATCATCAAATCCTCCCGTGATCAAGCCCTCTATGCTTCGGGGCCCAAAGATCTGAAGGGTAAAGGAAAGTAGCAAAAGAACCCAAAAACCAAATTTGAAGCTCCTAAGCCTAAAGTTGAAAACCAGCAGCATGAAGAGCCTTTTGGCTCGAAGAAGAACAAAAACAAAGGGCATCATGGAAAGGAAAAAGTCAAGTGTTCATACTACGGGAAGGGCTTCCACCCTGAGCATGCCTGCATGAAAAAGAAACTTGATGAAGCTACTTTTCTTCTTGAGAAAAATCACATCAATCTTCCGAAAATAATTCAGAGGAGAGATCAGCAAGATCGGGAACCACGGCATGAAAGAGGTCATGCTCTCATGGCAAGCACTTCAAAGTCCAAAGCTCTTTTGATAGATTCTAGAGCTTCGAATCACATGATGGCTGAAAGAGAATATTTCTCATCTTTGGAGACCGAAAAAACCATTCCCATCCACATGGGAGATGACTCCACAATCATATCCGAAGGACAAGGTATTGTAAATCTTGAGCATGGTTATTTTTCCAATGTTCTGTATGTACCATCTCTTTCATCAAAACTCCTAAAAATTTATCAAATGACACATATGGGAGTTCCCAAGAGAGTCTCCTTTAGCCCAAATGATGTAGAGATCACAGAACTTGTTGTTAGATTTTTAACATTAAGCTAGCATATCATTAGGATCTTTAACTGAGAGAACAACAACCACAGCAATCAAACACAAGAGACAATGAACACAGTGTTTTTCCTCGGGGAAACCATAAATGGAGAAAACCCTGCAACTTCCTCAGAGATAGAATCAGCACCAAAAGTGAAACCCAAAATAGTAAGATGATCTCCCAACAGCAGTAACCTCTTTCTTTCTTGCTCCAATGTCTTTCTCTTCCTTAGCTATGCACTACAACTGAGAGTGAGTGAGTGTGTGATAAATAGAGAGTTTAGCTCTCTATTTATACTAATCCCCAACTTGACTAAACTCAACTAGGGATGACTTCACTAAGTGATTCTAATAACCCTAGTGCCCCAGAACTACGGGGACTTTAACCCTTAGACAATAGGATGGTTACCCACCTTGACTTGACATGACTTGTTTACATTATAGAAGCTCCCGACAAGAACCTTGGGGCATGGCATGACTCAAGTACATTACAAATACATCTCAGAATAAACATCAGGTTACAATACATAAGAAATACAAGTGAATACATTCTGAAGTTACAATTACATCAACACTCCCTCTTAAGTAGGAAGGTATTCTCTCAACACAATTTATCAGCACAAGTATTCTTCTCTGTATCATCTAGATCATCATCGAGTCCTCATCATCTTCACCTTCAAGTCATCTCTATCTTCAAGTTATCTTCATCTGCAATTCATCTTCATCTGGATCTGGATCATCACTTGATCTGGATCATCATCACTGGATCTGGATCAACCCTCTATCTGAAACATCTCTGTTGGATCATCATCACTGGATATTCATGGGTTTTATCTCATGATTCTTCTTGTCACAGGAAGTTCTACAAAGCCAGCCCTTTTTCATGTTGGCTATAGGCCTAGCCTCCATGTAGGTCTTCTTTAGCGCTTATATCTGACCCTAAGTCAGAATGGCCCACCCAACACTTATATATGATCATGTAGGAACCAATCCTATAATCATATCAGAAAGGCACACCCAGCACTCACATCTGACCATGTGGGAACCAATCCCACAACCCTGTAAAAAAGGCCCAGCACTCACATCTGACCATGAGAGGAACCAATCGAGCATTCATGTCAAAAAGGCTCTGCATTTACATTCGACACATGCCAGGAACCAATCCAACATACATGTTCGAAAGGGCTCTGCACTTACATTCGACACATGCGAGGAACCAATCCAACATACATGTTTGAAATGGCTCTGCACTTACATTCGACACATGTGAGGAACAAATCCAACATACATGTTCGAAAGGGCTCTGCACTTACATTCGACACATGTGAGGAACCAATCCAACATACATGCTCAAAAGGGCTCTGCACTTACATCTGCACATGCGATGAACCAATCCAGCATGCATGTCAGAAGGGCTTGCACTCACATCTGATCATGTAAGAATACATCTTACAGTCGTTTTAGAAAGGCCCTCATTCCCGGACCAAGAATTCCTGGTAACTGACCAGGAACCTCCATTCCAAGAATGGCATTCAGCGCTTACTTCTGATCATGTAGGAACCAATCCTACAATCACATCAGAAAGGCTCAGCACTCATATTTGACATGGAATGAACCAATCCTCTCACCATGACATAATGGCTCAGCCTTTACATCTGACCATGGAAGGAACCAATCCTCTCACTATGTCAGAATGGATCTGGGTCTCATCATTTCCTCTTGGAGGAAACCTCGATCTGGAGAACACCAAGCTTCTCCCTGAAGTACTCAAACTTCACCCTAGCCAATGGTTTTGTCAACACATCAGCTATTTGTTCCTCCATCGCAACATATTGGAGCTTCACTGCTACCCTCTGCACCATATCCCTGATATAGTGATACTTGATCTCAATATGTTTCAACTTGTCATGGAACATTGGATTCTCTGAAAACTTCACGCAACTCTGGTTGTCACAATGTATACAAGTAGCATCCATCTAGAGATCAAATAAATTAGATAGTAGCTTCCTCATCCATACTGCCTCACAACTAGCTGAACAAGCTATGACATACTATGCTTCAGTTGTACTCAGTGCCACATAGGATTGCTTCCTGCTAAACCAAAAGATCACACCTGATCCCATACTGAAGCAACACCCTGAAGTGCTCTTCCTATCGATGGCACTGCCTACCCAATCTGAATCAACGTAACCCTCCAGTTTAATATTTTGATTCGTCTCATACTTGAGCCCATAACCAATTGTACCCCTCAGGTACCTCAGAATATGCTTTGCAGCAATCAAGTGAACATGTCTCGGATCTGTCAAGAACTGGCTCAACGTGTTCACAGCAAAGCAAATGTTTGGTCTCGTGTTCGTCAGGTACATCAAGGACCCAATCATCTGACGATACATCATAGCATCAATCTCTTCTGATGAAGCATCACTCAACAGCTTCAAGTTTGATGCCATAGGTGTGGTCATGGCCTTGCAGTCCATCATCCCAAACCTCTTCGGGATCTCTACTGCAAACTTCCCTTGTCCGAGGGAGATTCCATCTGCATTCTGCCACACCTCCATGCCTAGAAAATAATGTATCATGCCTCAAGTCCTTCATTTCAAATTCGGCAGAAAGCTTTCTCTTTGTATCAGAAATCAACCCATCCATACCTGTTACAAACAGATCATCTACATACAGTAGAATCATCACTGGGTTGCCATCTTCAACCTTGTAGTAAAGGTTGGAATTTGCTTTACTTTTGGTAAAGCCCAAACTGGATAAAAAGCAGTCAATTTTGTCGTACCATGTCTTGGGTGCATGTTTCAAACCGTACAGGGATTTCTTCAATCTGCACACATGAGAATCCATGTCATGTGTCTCAAAACTAAGTGGTTTTTCTACATACACTTCCTCTTCCACTACACCATTCAAGAAAGTAGTATTTACATCCATTTGGTGTATCTTCCATTTCATCACTGCAGCCAAAGCAAGTACTGATCTGATGGAAGTGTATCTGGCTACAAGTGCAAAGGTTTCTTCATAATCTATTCCTTCTTTCTGTGAGAAGCCACGAGCCACGAATCTTTCCTTATATTTCTCTATGCTACCATCTGCAGCATGCTTGATCTTGTAGATCCATTTGGAAGTTACAACTGACTTCCCTTCTGGTCTTGGGACAACATCCCAAACATCATTCTTCATGATTGATTGAGACTCTTCGATCATAGCATCCTTCCACTCTTTCCATTCTACCGCTTCTTCATAATTGGAAGGTTCTTCATTGATAAAGTCACATAGTAAAGCTACATATCCAGAGTAGGATCTGGTTCTCTTTCTTTCTCTATGATTCTCTTCTAGATCCCCATATCTTTCCGCACCTTAGATAGCTTCTTGTACCCAAGCAGGTTTCCTCTTGTGAGGATTCTTATCCTGAGGTGGATCTACAGGTCTTTGTGTTTCTTCAAATTCTTGATCTTCTTCTTGAGTTTCTTCATTCATGGTTGTATCATGAATTATGGGTGCTTCTGCTTCGTCAGGTTCTTCAGCAGGTCTCTTTCTGGATTTGTTGTAAGATGTGTCTTCATCAAATGTTACATCCCTGCTGATGTCGATCTTCTTGAATCCTGGGAAGTATATTCTGTAAGCCTTCGAGCTTTCAGAGTATCCCACAAATATACCCTTCTTTCCTGAAGGATCTAGTTTTGTTCTCTTCTCTTTTGGAATGTGTCACTGTATGTAGGACAGCTGAATATTCTGAGATGGCTGACTTCTGGTTTCTTGTCGGAGAAGACTTCTTCAGGAGTATTGTTCCCAAGTACTCTGTATGGAGTACGGTTCTGTACATACACCGTTGTTCTGGCAGGTTCTGCCCATAGATGCATGGGAAGATCTTGATCATGAAGCATTGCTCTTGCAGCTTCCATGATAGTTCTATTCTTCCTTTCTGCAACCCCATTCTGTTGTGGATTATATGGAATAGATAACTCCCTTTTAATCCCTAATTCTTTGCATAAGTCTTTGAATTAATTTGATGTGAATTCTCTGCCATTATCTGATCGAAAGGTCTTGATCTTCTTTTCTGTGTGGTTCTCGATCAAGGCTTTGAATTCCTTGAACTTGCTGAAAACTTCATCTTTGTTCTTCATAAAGTAAATCCATGTCTTCCTAGAAAAGTCATCAATAAAAGAAACATAGTATACATACCCTCTTAGAGAACTTGATGACATTGGTCCGCATACATCATATTTGATGATTTCCAAGATTCCTTTTGCTTTGCTTTCGCTACTTGGAAATGTCTTCTTTGTATTATTTCCTTTTGCGCATCCTTTGCAGACCCCTTCATGTTTTGCTTGAATTTCTGGAATACCTTCAACAACTTTGCTTACAAGTGGTAGTGCTCTATAATGCACATGTGTAAGCCTTCTATGCCAAAGTTCATTTGGCTCTACTGTGTCATGGACCAAGGCTTGTTCTAGATGGCCCTTCAATTTGTATAATCCTCCTTCTTGTTCTCCAATCACTATTGCATTGTCAATAGTCTTTCCTTTTGACCACATGAGGACTTGGCCATCTACAAATGCAACCCTCATGCCTTTTGCATCCAATGCCAATATGGATAGAATATTCTTCTTTAGTCCTGGTACAAGCAAGACATCCTTCATTTTCATAGACTTTCCAGAGTCTAGCTTGTAGGAGGATTCACCACTACCTTTTATGGGATATTGGTAGTCATCCCCAAGTTTTAGCTTATGGGGTGAATTATGTTCAGATAGTTTCTCAAAGGATTCCTTGAAACCTGTCATGTGTTTGGAAGCCCCACTATCAATAAGCCAATCTTTGCTTCCATGAGTGACAGTTCCCATGAGAGCGGAGATCAGAACATATTCATCTTCACTTGAAGAGTCTTCACTTTCTTGTTTTACTCTCTTTCTGGGAGGATCATCATCCTCAGCAGTGTGAGCATGATGTTTTCTTTTGGATTTCCTCTTCTTCTTGGATCCATTCTTATTCATGTGACAATTTCTAGTAAAGTGTCCTATTTCATCGCATTTAGATGAACCTTTCTCATGAGAATGCTTACCTTGGTGATGATGCTTTTCCCTTTTTTCTTTCTTGGAGTGTACTGTGAGAGATTGATATTCACTTCCCATCTTTTCTTCTCGAGCTACTATTCAAGCTTCTTCTTGTGAACATTCTTCCCACAATCTACTGAACTTGACTAACTTCTTCCTAGCACAGATTCCTTGGATGAAAGAATCCCATGACCTAGGGAGGCCATTCAAGGTTGTCATCACAATTTCTGCATTCTCCACTTCTTCATCTACTGCTTCCAGTTGTTCTTTGATCTGGGATACCCTTGTGAATTATGGCTAGATAGTCTCCTCATTCTGGATCTTTACATTCTTCAACTGGTTCCTTAGAGTCATCTTCCGATTGTTGTTCCTCCCTTCAAACAGTTTGGTTAGGGCATCAAAAATAGCTTTGGGTGTCTTTAGGGAGGACACCTGTGGGTGATCCTTAATAGAATCAGCAATGATCCTCTTTTCCATAACCAACTTCTTATTATGTAATGCCTTAGCCTCATCTCCCTTTGGAACTGGAACCTCCTCACTGATATAGGAGTCCAACTCATTTTCTTCCAGGACCAGGGAGATCCTATACTTCTAGGCTCAGAAGTTATCAGCTCCATCAAGCTTGGTATGATGAGACATCTTAACTGAGAACCTCAAATGAAAATACAAAAGATTTAGATCTTACCAGGTCAAGATGTCGGATCTGGAGTTGGAGTTGAAATCCTACAGTGTTGGTTTAGGAGCATATTAGGATTTTGCTTTTCCAGAGTTCTATCTAACCAATTGCTTTGATTTTGATCCCTAACTTCGATTTTGGGGAGGATATCAATCCAGGCCTGGGCTCACTGAAAAATTCCACTTCTGTGAAAAGCCCTAATTTTCGGTAGTAGTGTCAGGTCCAAAACTAAAAAACCTCAGAATTGGATTCTGCTTCGACAGAAAGATGCTCCCTAATGAGGAGAGTTATTCCAACCTTCTTTTGCTGAAAATATGTGGAGAGATATCCACAAAGTAGGAAGCCCTAGTTCCCGCAGCTACATAGTGTCTTCTTCTCAGGTTAGCTCTGATACCATGTTATATTTTTAGCATTAAGCTAGAATATCATTAGGATCTTTAAATGAGAGAACAACAAGCACAGAAATCAAACACAAGAGACAATGAACACAGTGTTTTTCCTCGGGGAAACCATAAATGGAGAAAACCCCGCAGCTTCCTCAGAGATAGAATCAACACCAAAAGTGAAACCCAAAATAGTAAGATGATCTCCCAACATCAGTAACCTCTTTCTTCCTTGCCCCAGTGTCTTTCTCTTCCTCAGCTATGCGCTACAACTGAGTGTGAGTGAGTGTGTGATAAATAGAGAGGATAGCTCTCTATTTATACTAATTCCCGACTTGACTAAACTCGACTAGGGCTGACTTCAATAGGTGAGTCTAATAACCCTAGTGCCCCGGAACTGCAAGGAATTTAACCCTTAGACACTAGGAGGGTTACCCACCTTGACTTGACATGACTTGTTTACATTATAGAAACTCCAGATAGGAACCTCGGGGCATGACATGACTCAAGTACATTACAAATTCATCTCAGAATAAACATCGGGTTACAATACATAAGAAATACAAGTGAATACATTCTGAAGTTACAATTACATCAACACTTGCATAGAGAAAACTTGAAGCAAAAGGATTTGCAAACCATCATGCAAAAGCCTACGAGTTCCCATTTGTGGCGGATGAAAATCCCACCGCATTGTTGACTCATGGAAATGAGGTTAGTAGACTGTGGCATGAGATTTTCAGCCACCTGAACTTTAAGCACTTCATCAATTACAGAATAATTCCATGGTTGAAGGCCTCTTGGTCATCAAAGCTACCACCGGAATTTGCAAGGGCTGTGTTGTTGGAAAGCACCTTGAGCATAAGTTTGATCGGGGGAAGGCAAGCCGAGAATCATGCATCTAGGGGCTGATACATTCTGATATCAGTGGACCCATGCCTACCACATCCATGAATGGATTAAGTTACGTTCTCACTTTCATTGATGACTTTTCCAGACACACATGGGTCTTTTTTATCAAAAAGAAGTCAAAAATCTTGGAAAATTCATTGATTAGAAGGATTTGATTGAGAATGCATCTAGAAAAAGATCAATATTTTGATATCTAATAATGGTAGGGAGTATATCAGTAATGAATTTCTGCATATATGTTCCCAAAGTGGTATTCATATCCAACATTCAGTCCTCTACACTCCCTAGCAGAACGGTGTAGCGGAGAGGAAGAATCGGTCTCTCAAGGAGATGACCACTTACATGATGGAATCAAAGAAGTTGGCTGCAAATTTGTGGGATAAAGCCGTGAATGATGCAGCATATATTCAGAATAGAGTTTCACACTCATCCATGAAGGGAAGACCCCTTTTGAATCATATTTCAGACACAAGCCGAATGTATCGAATCTCAGGGTATTTGGGTCCACTGCATGGGCCCGAATTCCGTTTGATAAAAGGAGGGATTTGAAACCGCAAAGCATTGAATGTATGTTTATTGGATATCGTAATGAATATAAAGGTTTCAAGGTTCTAGATATTAAAACAAAATAGATCATCATTGAAAGGAGTGTCATGTTTGATGAGCCTCTTCAGGAGGTAGAACTAGTGAAGGAGAAAATTGTTGAATTTCCTTCCTATTCTACTGAATATTTGGATGATGGAATTGGGGGTGATGACCCTGATTTGGATCCTCTTATTTCTAATATTTTTGAATATAAAACATCATATACTGAATCAGAACCCGAAGTACAAAATCATCTCCCAACTTGGGCTAGACAGACACTCCTCCGCAGGTGATAACATTGGAAATCCGGATGATCCAAGGAGAACCCGATCTGATTTCCAAAGAGCATGTATTGCGCTCTCTTTTCCTGATTATTTGTTGTATGAATATTGTTATTTAATGATAATTTCAGATCCTAAGTCTTACTACCATGTTCGGAAGGATCCAAGATGGCAAGTTGCCATTTACGAGGAGATGAATTCTCTTCAAAAAAACACTACTTGGGAGCTAGTTTCTCTTCCTCCAGGGAGGAAATTGGTTCAATGAAAGTGGGTGTTTTGGAATAAGGTTGTTGCTGATGGCACAACCTAAAAATATAAGGCAAGGCTGGTAGCAAAAAATTTCTCCCAGGTCCAAGGTGTGGACTACCATGAGACTTTTGCACCAGTTGCAAAAATGGACTCCATCCGCCTAGTTTTGGCAATTTCTGCATCTAAGCACTGGGAAGTGCATCATATAGATGTTAATTATACCTTTATACATGGATATATTCATGAGGAGATATAAATGAAGCAGCCTGAGGGATATATTTCTGATCCATCTTTGGCTTGCAAACTAAATAAGTCACTATACGGGTTAAAACAGGCCCCAAGAGAGTGGTATTCCAAGATGGATGCCTTCCTTCTCTCCCAAAACTTCCAAAGGTGTAAATCAGATCCAAATGTGTATATACAGAAGTATGATGGTAATTTTATTATTATTGTTTCATATGTTGATGACTTAGTGATTATAGGTAGCACAGTTGCTTTTATTTCAGTCATCAAAACTGCTCTCCATAATGCATTTGAAATGAGCGATTTGGGGCTCTTGAAGCAATTTCTGGGGCTTGAAATTGAGAAAAATATTGATGGAATAATGGTCACTCAGTCCAAATACATATCAAACCTGTTAGTAAATTTTAACATGGCTGAATGTAAGGCTTCTCCATTCCCTTTCCTTTCAGGGATCAGCCTTGAAAAAAAAAAAACACCTCCCATGGACTGCACTATTTATTGACAGTTGATAGGTAGTTTGCTCTACTTGACTCATTCTTGGCCTGATATATGTTATGCCATGAATAATTTGTCAAGATACATGTAGAAGCCTCATGATCTTCACTGGAAGGAAGCCAAGCGGATCCTCCAGTATATTCAGGGAACCAGGACCTATGTCATTCACTATGCTGCAAACTCCGAGCTAGAGTTGGTTGGTTACACTGATTCCGATTGGGCGAGTGATTCTATTGATCGGAAGTCTACTTATAGATATGTCTTCATGTTTGGTGGTGGACCCATTTGCTGTTCTAGCAAAAATCAGGCTTCCATAGCATTGTCTTTAGCAGAGTTCGAGTACCGAGGAGCAGTGAATGCTTGCATCCAAGTTGTTTGGTTGCAAGGAATTCTTTCAAAGTTTGATCTTGGTAGTACTTTGTCCACTGCCCTATTTTGTGATAATCAAAGTGATATTAATATATCCACATATCTAGTTACCAGGTAGAGGACCAAGCATGTAGAGATACACATGCACTATATCAGGGAATTAGTGCATGACAGGACCATCATTCTGCAATACTGCCCTACTGATGAGCAGATTGCAAGCATATTTACCAAGAGCTTTTTAGAAAATAAGTTAACTTACCTCCATTCACATTTGGGGGTGATTTCATCAGCGTGATCAGACTACTTTCAGTGTTCAGCTTGAGGTTGGAGGGGGCGGGGGGGGTTCCCACTGGTTTTTCCCTCTTTCCCCACTTAGATTTATTTTTGAGCATTGTTTGAGTTACATTATTGTACAGGGTGACCTATGGCATTTTTTTTCAGGGCCCTAGCATTTTATTTTTACTCCTCTTGAGTATAGCTTAAGGGGGGGTGTTGGAGTCATTTACCCAACATGCACACTTAATTTGGTCAATTTGGCCTTGTTAAACCACTATCCTAAGTTTAATTGACATTAATCAGCATCAGATGAGCACTCTATGACATCATAATGAGCACACCCATGCCTACCTTCAATCAGGGAGGCTAACTAGGCTTCCTCATTCAATCAGGGAGCAATTATGGGGTGATCTGAGTGTCATAAATGCACCTAATTGCTAACTGATTGTTACAATCAGTTAAGCTGAGTTTTGTAGGTGCCTCTATTTCATTTATTGATTATTTTTATTAATATTTATGAACTGGAGACAACTAGGGTGCCTCCAACCACTTGTGATGACCAGTTTGACTTCAATTAACCTCATCGGGGTTCATTGGAGTTGATGATGTGCTACCACTTGTTGATTGGAATGCAGTGACATGTGTCTGAGCTGCTTTCAGTTAGAATCAGTCATCCATTGCACTCTGATACAGTTAGGGCTCAGTTGAGTCAATCACAGCTTGATTAGTGGGTTAACTAGGTGTGTTTACTGTGGCTGACATTCAGTTAAGCTAAACCCATTAATTCAATTCGAATGACCTCCTTGGGAATTCCAATTTTCTTAGCATTCATGCACCTTGCATGATCATTGTATTGTATTACTCATTCTTTATTGATTATACAGAGCTGTTGCTTCCATTGCAGCACTATTATGCCATTTTCATGCTTAATTGTTTTAAATCTCTTATGAGACTATGTTTTAGTTCATAGATTACTGTGAAAGATTAAAAGGCATGGCAGTTTGATGGCTTTACTAAGAAATCCTGCAAGCAAGCAGCCTAGGAGGTTTCACTCTTGCTTCTATAGCAAGCAAACCCATGTGATGTTTTCTCTTCTTTCCTTTCTCCCAGGCGCAAGAAGGTTTTGTTCCTGAGCGTCGTAGGGGTTGTTCATTCTAATCTATCCTTCTTCCCAACCAGGAAATGAATTTCACACTGGGGGTGGATCTTGCTGAGGATATTCGTTATGTTGTTCCTGTGCGCTATGCGTTTATCCTGAGAAATGTGTTTGTTTTGGATTTTCCATCCTTGATCTCATTGTCATGTTGGCTCACTACTTGGAGCTGCGGAATCAGTATTCTACAAGTATTTTCCTTTGTGGAGCAAAGGAGCAGAGGTTCATGGTTCAAATCGTTTGATTTCACTCTCTTGAGTGGCGGAAGGTGTTTTCATAGTGAGTTTCTCTGTTATAGAGTGAGTAAGCTTGTGTTGCTGTGTTTCCCTGTGGTTTGTTGTGTTGTGCATCCTTGCTTTGGGTTGAATACTTAGGAGTGGAGGAGGGCCAGAATTGGCTGATAAGCTTAGTAAAGAGAGGAACCTCACAGGAAGGTCAAGAGTGTTGGTAAATCCTTTCTGCACACCCAGAAGAGCAATGGAAGGGAAGGTATGGCCTAAGGGACTATGTAGCAGAGAAGGGGATACATCCTTGTGTTGGGTGGGGCAGATATTGAGGAGGCCAAGCCAAATCTGGTGTAGGTGTCCTTAGCTCTGGGGTTGAGCTTACTAGCTTCGCAATTCTACCTCTCCATTTCCTTAGCAGCCTGATAAGCCCAACTGTGAGTTGGTTTGGTTGTGTCTTGTTTTTTTTGGCTTGTTGCCTTGGAGATTCTAAGAAACCCAACCAGGGAAAATTTTAGGGGCGAAATTTACCCCATGGGAAAAATTAGAGGGATCACCAAAAAGAAGAGGGTGATTTTTCAACATAGAAAAGGTTTTTTTAATTTTAATATATTAGCCCATTTTTTATATAACCCCAAACTATATTAAATATATTAGCCAATACTGTAAAAAAGGAAAAACCAAATTTCGTCATTTAAACAACACCCGAAATCGCGCGCTCGCCCCAGATTTTCAGCAATGGAGAAAAACCACTCTTGGCTCGCCCTGATTTTCAGTGATGGAGCAAACAAGCTGTTGGTTCGCCCATGATTTTCTGTGATGGAGAAAAAAACTGCTAGTTCGCCATTGATTTTCGATGATGGAGAAAAAAACTGTTAGTTCACCATCTATTTATGGATCTTAGGAGCAATTTTTTCAGAATATTGGTATATTTTTCCTAAAATCCGCTTAACTGGGTGATTTTTACCTTCAATCACTACGAATTTGACCATTTCAGCCCCAAATCTGGGGAAAAATCCCTATATAATGCCACAGGAATATGAAGAATCAATTCAATTTGGGTCTAGACTTTGCTTCAAGCTTTCGATCTAGACTCTGCACAATGCACTCTTTAATAGTGAATGTTATGTGTCTCAGATTATTTATGTAATGTCCTCTTCTACTTAGACATTGAGTACCAAACCGCTAACCTATGTGATTCTTGTGGGTTCGAGCAGGTACTGACAGTTAGGGAATCAACTGGAGACTAATGCCATATACAGAAAATCTAGGGAATTAATATTATATCACCATTGGGTCGAAGAGGGCCACCGCCATGCATGAAATTTAAGCATTATTTAATTATGCATGAACCCAATTAAGTCTCCATGCGCATGCATGCAATTCAACTACAAATTAGAAGATAAAGTGACCTAATTAGGTCAAAAGTTAGGGTTTTCGCAGTTGAAATCTATAAAAGAAAGATAAAGTGAATGGAGACTTTACTTTTGGATTATTATTGATTTTGGAGCTCTTGAGTAGTAGCACAACGTGCAACCACAACAGTTGGGGTTGGAGACGACGTCTTTAGCTAACGGGGTTTCGGCAGTGAGATATCTACCCTAGTCTCCTTCAGGATAAACCATCCAGGTTTTTCACCACTTCTATTGCATTCATCATTATCTAGTGTTCTAGTATATGCCAGAATATTATTTGTAGGTTCATCCGTACAGCTGGGGACATTTAGCTGGAAAACCCAAGTCATTCACCACGACTCTGGATCATCATATTTCTTTTGCATGTGGCTTGCATCCTCACTGATAGGATCACTCTACTTCCTTGAGTGATTATCAGCCACTAGATTGTCCACCTGGGGCAGCTAGCAGCAAAATACAGAGGTGTGGGGGCATGAGCAGTAGTCCGGTAGATCAATTCGCTAGGGCATCTGGAGAGATCAAAACTCTTGCATGCTCTAGCCATCCTCTTCAGCACGGGAACACCTACACTACGACCTACTTTCAGTTGAAACTGACCATCTCTTCAGCAAAAATGTCACACTTAGCTGATTCAAACTACCGAGGTATTACAGAGGAAAATGAGGTCATTTCTTTATCAGCTCAATTCATCTTGCATGCGTATTTTCTTTGGAGCATATTCAGCTGACTTATCAGTGGTAAGTGTTCATTCTATCCTGCAAACCCTAACCCTAAATTCAGCTATGATATAGGGAAATTTTGCATGGTAGTTTGCATACCCGATTGTTTCAGTAATTTTGCATAGAATTAGAAAATATCTGTATTTGGGATATTACAGTGGTATCAGAGCTATCTTCTTGGCCAGCTATGGGCTTAAGAAATGAGAAGTAGATGAATACAGAAGAGGAACCTTTTGTAACCTATAGGAAAAGAAGGAGTAGGTACACAAAGGACTTTGAGGATATCCAACTAGAAGATACCAACTCAGACATGGAACCAACAGGTATACACTCTGATAAGGGAAAAGGAATGGGAGAAGATGAGGATAGGATGGAGTTTTGTAACTTAGTATATGCATTGCAAGACTTAGCCAAAGGGAAAAAACATGTACTCAATGCAATCAACAAATTATCGACGAAACCAGAACTAGATAACGACAGTACACCTCCCTCACTGGTAGATAGAGGGTCTACAAGAAAAAATGGGAAGGTTGCATACACCAATATATAGAATACACCACACATATATAGTAGACCTTCCAATAGGCCTACTATGCCTCACTTCTTGGAAGATGCAGTAGGAGGTCCATTCATGCAGGTAGAGCCTAGCGAACCCTTTGGGGCTTATTTGCAAGAATACAGGGACTTAGGGGATGAGTTTCATGCAGCCATGTCTTTTTCATATTTTTGCAACATGAAGAGTAGGAACAGGCCCAAGAATTTCAACAAGGGATTCAATCACAACTATGAGTTGTAGAAAACCTTACGCAGGTTGGCCATCCCAAACTTTGATGGGACTCGCGGAGGTTCAATGAGGATATGGGTTCAAAAGTTAGATACCTACTTCCAACTCAATCCCATGACATAGACAGATGCCATTAAATTGGCTACACTCCTCCTGGATGGAGAGGCTCATCAGTGGTGGTACCATGGATTAGTGACATTGGGTCACAACACCATTCACTCCTATGGTGAGTTCACTCAGAAACTCATGGAGAGGTTCGACAGGAAGGATCTAGAGATACATTTCAGAGAGTTGGCTCAACTCAAACTGACAGGTAGCATAGAGGCCTTCATCTCAGAATTCCAAAGGATAGCAATCATGGTAACAGATGTGTCAGAGAGCAGGTTGACGATGTTGTTCACTAAGGCCCTAACAAAGCCACTATGGGGATGGGTGAAAGCCTACAAACCACCCACTCCACAGGATGCCATTAGCAGAGACAGAGATCTCCAGGATTCAGTCCTGAAGAACATGTTCCCTCTCAAAACCAACTTTCATGGCAGGGACAAGGACAAGAAACCTTTCCAGTAGTATTTTCCCAAGAAAACATGGTTAGACAAGGACACTAGGAAAGATTTGAGGTGAAATAAATTATGTTGCACTTGTCAGGAACCATGGGTTCCAGGACACAGGTGTGCAGGGAAGGAAAAGGCTCACTACATCGAAGTGTACTTGGACAGTGATGGGGAGGACTATGAGCAGGAGGCAACAGAATAACTATGAGCAGTAGAGGAAGAATCACTCCAGGGTGATACACCAGAGGGATTCATTGCTACGTTATCTATAGTAACAAGATTCCATACTCTCAAGGTCAAAGGAGTAGTACAAGGCCATAGAGTGGGAGTATTGATTGATGGGGGAGAAACCCACAATTTCATTGACTCTACTTGGGTATCCAAGAGGGGTTTTCAGACAGAGAAGTTCAAGGGATTTATGATGGCAGTAGCCAGGAACTCCAGCATGGAGTGCAACTATTGGATTCCAAAATTGAATGTCACATTAGGCAACTATCAGATGACATATTCATTTTATGTAGTAGATGTGCTAGATACTCATGTAGTATTAGGTGTTCAATGGATTTATTCAATAGGGAAATATACTAAATACTATCGAGCAATGGAAATGGAATTCTAGGGGCCAGACGGAAAATGGGTAGTTTTGAGGGGCATGAACACTTATCCCCCAAAATCGGTCTCCTCACAGAGAATGGAGGTAGTACTCAGAAAGGATGACATAGAATGGGATGTAGAATGTTTTGTCACCTTTAGGAAACCTCCAGAGAATAGCACATAACACCCAAGTGATATTCAGGTCTTGTTACAAAATAACAAAAAAGTATTTCGGGACCTTCCAGCGGGTAGACCGCCAGACAGGGGCTTTGAACACATCATTGAGCTAGAGGAGGGGACACAGGAAGTCATCACCACTCCTTATTGGCATCCCAAAAGATACAAGGATGATATCGAGAAGATGATCAAAGAATTGCTAGATCTTGGATACATTCAGCCCAGTTCTAGCCCCTTCGCATCATCAGTGGTCTTGGTCAAGAAGAAGGATGGTACACTGCGAATGTACATCGATTATCGAGCACTCAATAATAATACCATAAAAAACAAGTATCCCATCCCCAGTATTGATGAACTCATGGGCGAGGTTCGGGGTGCCAAATACTTTTCCAAGATTAATCTTCGTTCGGGGTACCATCAGATCCGAGTAAGGGATCAAGAAATATCTAAAATAGCTTTCCGTTGTCACTATGGTCACTATGAATTCTTGGTCATGCCTTTTTTACTTACCAATTCTCCAGCCACTTTTTAGTCATGCATGAACCATACTTTCAGAGTTCAGTTACGTAGTTTTTGATAGTATTCTTTGATGACATCCTGATTTATAGTAAAACATGTGAGGAACATCTGAAACACCTGGACGAAGTATTGAGCATTCTAGAATAACACTCGCTTTATGCGAAAATGTCCAAATGTGAATTTTGCATGAAGGAAATGTTGTATTTAGGGCACATAATCAGTGAAAAAGGAGTACAGGTTGACATGGAGAAAATCTGAGCTATCAGGGATTAGCCTACGCCAAAAACAGTCACATAATTGATATGCTTCTTAGGCCTTTGCACTTATTACCGAAGTTATGTTAAGGGTTTCTCCCAACTTTCCGCACCTCTCACAGATCTCACAAAGAAGGGAGCATTCACCTGGACAAAATTAGCACAGAAAATTTTTGAGGAGATGAAATTCATTATGAGTTCTTTCCCAGTTTTAGCATTACCAGACTTCTCACAACCATTTGTAATAGAATGTGATGCCTCAGAGGAAGGGCTAGGAGTAGTATTGATGCAAAACCATCACCCTATTGCATTTGAGAGCCAAAAATTGAATAACTATGAACACCACTACTCCATATATGACAAAGAAATGCTAGCCATCTTACATGCTCTCATGAAGTTTAAACATTACCTGGTGGGTAGCAAGTTCAAAATCAAGACAGACCATAACAGCCTCAAGTACTTCTTGGAGCAGAAGGAACTGAATGAGCGCCAACTGAAATGGGTCAGCAAAGTACAAGCCTACGATTTCGAAATAGAGTATGTAAAAGGTAAGAATAATATAGTAGCTGATGCATTATCCAGGCGACCCGCCACATTATCTCTCATGAGTATATCTATAGATTGGAGGGAACTTCTCTTAGTATAATACTCCAAAAATAAATTCGTTTGTGAATTATTGGATGGACAAATTTAGGATGACAGGTACAGAATTGTCGATGACTATTACAAAAGCAGGATATACCTCGTCCCAGAATCATCATTAAGAAAGAAAATCATATAGGAAGCACATGACTCTCCACTATCGGGACATCAGGGTTTCTTGAAGACCTACTGGAATATCCGAGAGAGTTTCTCAAGGAAGGTCCTCAAAGGGGAGGTTATGCAGCACGTGCAGGAATGTAGCATATGTCAACAAAACAAGATTTAGCACATCCATCCAGCGGGGTTGCTTCAGCCACTACCGATTCTGGAACAGAAGTGGGAAAGTGTCTCCATGGACTTCATTACAGGATTTCCCAAGGTCCAAGGGCGATATTTATTATATGTTGTGGTTGATCGACTGACCAAATTCACACATTTATTTTCTATATCATCTTATTACTCCACAGCTCAGGTAGTTGAGTTATTCTTCAGGGAGGTCATCAAGTTACACGGGTTACCTAAGACCATTGTCAGTGATTGGGATAGTAGATTCATATGTTCCTTCTAGTAGGAGCTATTCATATTAGTGGGGACCGATCTTGCTACCAACATGAGTTATCATCCCCAAAGCGATGGACAAACCGAGATTGTCAACAAGTGGATTGAAGGATATCTAAGGAACTATGTAACAAGGAAGTAGCAAACTTGGATTAAATGGATACACTTAGGGGAGTACTGCTACAATAATACCTATCACATGTCTATTAGGATGACACCTTTTAAGGCATTATACGGCTATGAAGCCTTGGACTATGCAGATTTAGCATTCGGAGACAGCAGGGATCCTAAGGCAAAAGATTGGATACAAGATAGTCAAGATATTCTTAAAATCCTGAAAGAGAACTTACAGATAGCCTAGAATAAACAGAAGTTGTATGCAGAGAGACACGAGGTTTAGCAGAGCTTTGACATAGGATATTTGGTATACTTAAGGCTCCAACCCTACAGATAGTCGTCACTTAAGAAGAAAGGAGTAGAAAAGTTAAAACGTTGCTTCTATGGACCCTTTAGAATAATCAAGAAGGTGGGAGAGGTGGAATATGAACTAGAAATGCCATAGGAGAGTAAAATTCATAATGTATTCCATGTGTCCAACCAGAAAAAGACCATTGGGAAACACATTTCTCCACCAATAGAATTAGCTCCTTTAGATGATGAGGGACTATTGATACTGGTTCCTAAACAGATCATACATACTCGAGAAAGAAAACTTTGGAACCGGGTGATTAGAGAATACTTGGTCCAATGGAAATAATTACCTCCAGAGGGTGCCACATGGGAAGGAGAAAAGGTATTGCAGCATCCCGGTTTGCAGTTGCTTGAGGACAAGCAATCTCAAGCGAGGAGGACTATAATGTCCTCTTTTTCTTATGCATTGAGGACCAAACTGCTAACCTATGTGATTCATGTGGGTTCGAGCGGGTACTGACAGTTAGGGAATCAACTGGAGACTGATGCCATCTATAGAAAATCTAGGGCATCAATATTATATCACCATTGGATCGAAGAGGGCCACCGGCATGCATGACATCTAAGCATCATTTAATGATGCATGCACCCAATTAAGTCTCCATGCGCATGCATGTAAGTCAACTGCAAATTAGAAGTTAAAGTGACCTAATTAGGTCAAAAGTTAGGGTTTTTGTAGTTGAAAGTTCTAAAAGAAAGATAAAGTGAATGGAGACTTTACTTTTGTATTATTATTGATTTTGGAGCTCTTGAGTAGCAACACAGCATGCGGCCACAGCAAGTGGGGTTGGAGACAGCGTCTTCAACTAATGGGGTTTAAGTAGTGAGATATCTGCCCTAGTCTCCTTCAAGATAAACCATCCAGGTTTGTCACCGCTTCTATTGCATTCATCATTATCCAGTGTTCCAGTATATCCAGAATATTATTTGCAAGTTCATCCGTACAACTGGGGGCATTTAGCTGGAAAACCCAAGTCATTCATCGAGACTCTGGATCATCATATTTCTTCTGCATGTGGCCTGCATCCTCACTGATAGGATTACTCTACTTCCTTGAGTGATTATCAACCACCAGATTATCCACCTGGGGTAGCTAGCAGCAGAATACAGAGGTGTGGGGGCGTGAGCAGCAGTCTGGTAGATCAATTCACCAGGTCATATAGAGAGGTAAATACTCTTGCATGCTCCAACCATTCTCTCCAGAATGGGAACACCTACACTCTGACCTACTTTCAGCTGAAATTGACCATCCCTTTAGTAAAAACGTCACACTTAGCTGATTCAGACTATGGGGGTATTACAGAGGAAAATGAGGTCATTTCTTCCTTAGCTCAGTTCATCTTGCATGCATATTTTCTTTGGAGCATATTCATTCAGCTTATCAGTGGTAAGTGTTCATTCTATCCTGCAAACCCTAACCCTAAATTTAGCTATAATATAGGGAAATTTTTCATGGCAGTTTGCATGCCCAACTGTTTCAGTGATTTTGCATAGAATTAGAAAATATCAGTATTTGGGATATTACAATTTCCCCATTTGTTTTCCCTTCAATTTGGTACATTTTAGTGTAATTTGGAAAAAGTGTCTTCCCTCCACAACACTCTTGATTTGGGTGAGTGGTTTATTTATACAATTTTCACAACTTCCAAGTTTTCTTCTTCTACTTCTAGTCAAACCATCGACCTTTACCTTGAGCTTGCTACACATTATCTTACAATGCCACTCAGCTTGGTGCTGAAAATTCCAACTGATTATTTACTAGAACCTTTGGTCTTGGAATCTTTATTGCATTAAGATATAAGTTTATCCTTGGCATGCTACTTTGCCTTCAATTTTCCCTCAATCTTGTTTTCAAATGATACACATAACCTAGGAAATTAGTATTTAAGAATTATAAGTTTCACTAGATATAGGATGCAAGAACACTTCGAGGTTCTTATCATATTTTGAGTTGTGGATGCTTAAACATGCCATGAGATTATGGAAACTTATCAATATATTCAAGCACAAGTTACCACTTGATATATTTATCTTTATAATAATTCAAAGGATAAAATGATTTGCATAAGGCCTTAACAAACCTACTCTAAGTATCAATGGGATGTTATTTTTTGATACCATGCCTGCTATATGATTCCCCCACTAGAACAATGCTATAGGTATAATATCTCGAGTAGCAAAGGCATTTTTTTCACATTTTTGAACAAATTATCATCAAAATATACTTTGATCTTCTCAAACAACTTCTCCAAGGATTTTTTGTTGATCTTACCCTCAAAATGTGAAACAACTAGGTTGACTTGGATTTTGAAGTGTGAATCGCATAATCCACTTTTGTACGTTAATGGAGGTGAAGGAGACATGAAAACATATCATGAGTTTCACTAGCTAATCGTATATCTCATCTCTCTAACATTGCAAAGCTTCATCAACCATGGACTTGATAGACGCTCAGGGAATTGCTATAGCACTGGAACTATTGTTAATTGGTGTTTGTTACTGGCAACAATGTTGAACTAGATAAAGAAGGTGTAAGGTGAATCATGTGCTTTTGATAACATAACCTTGTCCAAATATGCATTCAACACAATGTGGATGTTGATACCACAATCCAATTAGCTACTACAACTCACTAAATGGAGCAGAGCTCTATTGATTTAAATTTACTCATGACTTCAACAATGTGAACAGTTACTTTGAAACCACTTAACAAATATGGTAAGAGGATGATTATTTTATTCTAATACCATTGATCTATATCATAGGAGTAAATCTAGGTAAGAAACAAAAATTAGAGATAATCTAAGGTTACAGAGGAAGTCACGGGGGCGTCACCTAGGGACCAATATGATATCACGTCCGTTCATATTGGGGAGGTTAAAAATTAAAAAAATTACAAGTCAATATATTGGTGGTATATTAGGGGTAAAAAGGGTTTTTTTTAACTATATCAATATCCAATATGTTGGGGGATATTTTATTCCACAATCCTGCCTGCGCCCTTCACCAGTGCTCCACCATAAGCCTGCGTGCACGCTCCGTACGTTGCATAGGGTTTTCCTGTGGTGTTCTCCATCATTTTTCTGGGTTTTCTCCATCCTTTTTTTGGATAACGAGGGCATTTTTTCAAATCGTAGCAGTGTTGGTCCTTGGGTTTTCTCCATCGTGTTTTTTGGTTGGATAACGAGGGCGTTTCTTCAAATCGTAGCAATGTTGGTCCTTGGGTTTTCTCCATCGTGTTTTCTAGAAAACGAGGGCATTTTTTCTGGTGTGTAGCAGTGTTGGTCCTTGGGTTTTCACCATCGTGTTTTCTGGAAAATGAGGGCATTTTTTTCTGGTGCGTAACAGTGTTGGTCCTTAGGTTTTCACCATTGTGTTTTCTGGATAACAAGGGCGTTTTTTCACCATTTTTTGGTCATGGGTTTGTGGTGGGTTTCTCTGTTGCATAGCAGTGTTGGAGGAGGCACGTTGGAGAGCCACTGCATAGCATTCTTGGAGGTAAGGTATCCTATGTTTAATCCTTTGATGGATCGAAAGAAAATTTGATCCTAAACATTTGTATTAGTCCCATGGCCCTGTTTTGGTATTCTAACATCAATGTAATGATAATAGGAGTTTCACAACAAGGTTAATAATTTTAGACAAATTACATTGTTAACAGATTGTCTAATTGATGAAATTGTTGAAACAGTGTTCAGACAAACAATGAAACCTACCAGTTCTTGCATCACGGCCTAAGAAAACAATAGGCTACAAACCACCATCAAGTTCAGGAAGTGCAACATGTAATGCAACCTGAATTGGGTGCAATCCCAAAGTGTTGATAAGCCATTCCTCTGTAGTCTAGAACACTAGCGGCAAGGCCACAATGTAGGGAACTTCAAGTTTGGAAAAAGCTTGTATAGCATGAGGATGGTCTTGTCTAGCAGGTCCACCCATGAGTGCAAACCCATTCAAGGAAACCACAACATCTACTAGAGACTTTTTTGTAAGTGAGTCATACAAGAAACGCTCGATAGGGGTAGAAAAATATAATCCACCTGAAAAGATTGGCACAACTTTTGCACCTCTGGCTTCCAATTCCATCACAACAGCCACATAATGACCATCGTCACCAGTAATAATGTGGCTTCTTTTCAAGTCAATACCAATGACTGGTGCATTTGGTTTTTTAAGTTTCTCATTTGCATCCTTTCTGGTGTCATACCAATTCAAATACTCTTTAACATCGTCATACATGCAAGGAGCCAGAGGGTGCCATATTCCTGTGTCTAAATAGACGACTGGATCAACAAACTCCATTTTTGCCTTATTAAGAACAGGCACATAGGATCCAACAATCATTTTAAAGAAGTTCTCAAGATTCTCTAGTGATCCACCCAACCAAAACTGCAAACTCATGATATAGGCTCTAGCATCCTGAGCCTTGTCACTTGGCAAATACTTGAGGACTTTGGGTAGGGTTCTAACAAGTTTAAGCATGCTTTCCCCGAAACCTGCTGACTTCTTCTTTATTTTAAACATTTGAAAGAAAGGGATTTTGCACTAGCCCAACTGAGACATACTAAAAGAGCCCAGTTTATTTAGTCTCATTACTTCTGGCATTGAAGGGAAAAACAAGACATCATCCAATATTTCCCTCTCGGTCTCCACTGAATCCTTTACCTTTTGAGCAAGTTCCTCAACAAATATGAGAGATCCAATGAATATATTGGCATCAGATAGATCTTTACAGAACATGTTGTAGGTGCTTTGGTCCCTTAGCTCCTCTAGAAGGTACCCAACAATCTCAAACGAAACATCTTTTCTTTTCTGTTTAAGATTCCGGACTGCTACACTTACAAAAGCCTGGTATTGAACTTCAAGAACTACATAGACTATTTTCATGCTGGGAAGACCCAGATTTCTTTCTGGACTGATTCGTCTCACCTCTGGGGTCCCTTGTGTGAATAAACCATTTCCAACAACTGCAGAGGTCACCTGATATGAATTGCCACCCAGTTGACAACTATTGAGAATTCTGATATAAAAGGGGAAATATGAGAAATCAATTTGGAGCTTATATTAGTCTAAGAGCTAGTTGGTCATTGAAGTCTTCAATTATTAGTTTTTTGGGATTGGCGTAATCCCTTTGGCCTTGTTATACCTCCCATTTACTCCAAATAATCTTGCCTATCTATATTGTAAGCAGCTATAAAACTAGTTTAGAATTCTATTTTATAAAAAATTTGTACCCACAAACTTGCATGAAACAGTAACATTTTACAGTGCCTATAACTATAAAAGGACAAAAGAAAATTGTAGACATTGAGCACCCTAAATTCCCAATGAAAATACAATTCAAGGGTCAAATTACCCCAAGGAAAATTGCCCAGGGACAATTTGCATAACTCAAACCATAGAGGATGGAAAATATTTCATCCTATATAGCCCTGAACCTACCAGAAAGAAATACAAAAGCATTTGCGTTTAAAATTCTCTAGGCTATCCCATGAAAACTGAAATGAACTAGGAAATTTTATAGCTGAGTTATTCAACCATAGAAACGAGGTCCTAAAAACCCAACATCTTTGATCAAATTCCCGATTATATTTGTTTTCAATTTTCATTCTAAGAAGAGGTCCTATAGTACATGTAGGCCTCAAGGAGGACTAAAGGTGAACACAAACATAAAACATCACAAAAATGAGCTTCTCACATAATGATCTCAACACACCCGGATGCAAATAAGGCCATTATCAAGCTGTCTTAGCACAAAGCCTCAATGTTTCCAAATTGTATCTTGCATTTTCTATTAGGGTAGATTATTAGTGTCTTGTAGCAAAGGAAGTTACAGTACTTCAACCTTAAGGAGTAGAATTGCAGTAGAGGAACTTCAACCTTTTTCAAGTTGTAATCTATGTTACACCTAAAACAGGGAAATGGGTAATGTGTCTAAAATGGGTACAAGTTTCAGAATCAACACATTCAAAATCTTAGGAAACAGAGAAATGACAGTACATGCATCATTAGAAACATTAAACAGAGAAACACTGTAAACATATTGTTTCCTTAATTTTGAGAGTAAGAAAATAAGATAAAGTTGAAGTACCATAAAGATATCATTAACGCCTCTACTTAGAGATCATATTCTAACAAGTTACTCTTCTTTTACTTTTAAGTTTTAAGTTTTTATTTTAGTTCAATCCAACCTTCCTCAGCATGCCCCAAAGCAGGTTGCTTAGAAATTAATGGAATCTCAGGAAACCATAATTGCCTTCACCAGGAGGCTTTACTGAAGGGACTGGATCCCAATTCTTCTTCAAATGATTTGTCTTCACCTTTATCTTCTGCTCCTCGTGGGTGCAACTAGTTAGGTAGGTTGGGTGTGACATCTCCATAACCACCACTGGGAGAATAGCATCACTCATCCCTATGGGAGGAAGGAGCAGGTCATTTGCAGTAAAAATGGGCTTAGAGTCCTCTCGGTACTTAATTGGTTCCACCGATCAATCATAGAGTCCTTCCACTAGGAGGGCTTGCAATTTCTTCTCTTTTTGCATAAGAAGCATTTGCCTTAGGACAAGAAGTTGCTAAGTGCCAGTGTTAGTGCCTGAAATATAACCAGTAACCTGTAATGGAAAGCAATATGTTCATGGTCCAATGCTAGTGTCCAGTTGTGGTCTTCATACTTCAACATGATTTTTTCAGGAAGATCCTTGCTCAAACCAGCATAAATGCATATTCATGGTAGCAAGATTCAATTGTATTGCCTTTGTTATATGGAAATTCAGTAGAAGTATGAAATTTGGTGAAGTCTCAATACAGTATGTCTATGGTATGGTCAATGTACTTTTATTGTCTTTGATACTATACGGTATACCTCATGTATTTGATACCTATCCACCCCTAAACCAAAAAAAGGCCTCCAAACCCCAAAAACATTAACAAAAACCTAAAAAGGCCTATAAATATAAAACTAAATCACCAAATTTTCACGGAATGATATTTTTGCTGATTTATTGTGCATTCCTGAGGATGAAATTCTTCTAAAGTGTGGAACAAAATGTGTTTTCTTCGTATCTATGAGATTTATACTTCTATATTGGATCTATACTAGATTTTCTCGTTATGCATTTTTTCCATACTGAACCGTATTTGAATCTTTCTACTATGTATGGAATCCATTGAATTCCCCATCTGAGAGGCCAATGTAATAAATTCACCTAGAGTATTACCAATGGCCAAAAGAAATTTATGGTTTCAAATATTCAACAGGGATGCTGGGCATTCTAACTCAGATCAGAATTGATGATAACGATTATGTATGCAGGTTGAAGCCTGGTTTTCAGACCCTTATAGAGAGACTAACTTTACCCATAAACCAATGGCCATTATTGACAGTTAATGCTGACTACCAAAGAGAGAAATTCTAGGATAATTAATCCTTTGGTGCAAGGGTGGATCACCATAATATCCTTCAAGAGAGAACCCTAGGATTCAAAGACCAAGCCTGAATGTCTTTTAGCTTTTTCCACAAGCCATTGCATTTGCAGATCATCTAATTCTTCAGGAAATAATCTTCTTCCTTGACTAATGAGGGTTCAAGCTGCAGAACTGGTACAATGGTGGCCTTAATGATACCAAGGATGGGATGGAGGGATTGAGAGAGAGAGAGAGAGAGAGGGAGAGATTTTTTAAAAGAGGCCTTTCCATGGGATGCACCTTCGAAGGGCAGAGCCTTTACAACCCCTTTTAAATTTAATGTAATACAATATATATTTTCACAAATAGTTTTTAATAATTTTCGTATGTTATTATCTATTACAAATTATCCATAAAATCATGGCATTGGGTATAACAGTGAAGGGAGGCAGAGGGAATGAACTCAACATTGACTTCAGAATCAAATGTTGAATAGAGTGACTTGACAATGTGCAAACAAGAATTAGAGGATTGAATGAAGGAATGAGATAGATAATTTGAGAGTATAATATAGATGCATTGGTCTCCTCTTTTTTAATTTAAATATTTAATTTATTGGTGGGTCACAGTAGGGCCTGCCATCCACCACAAAAAAGGAAGGAGGAAGCAATTGGTTAGCATTTAGATGGTTTCACTAAGGAAGGAGGAAGCAGTTGGTTTATCATTGTCTACAATTAGACTGATCTACATGTTGGTGGATATCTACAATGTTTCTTGTAGTTGTACTTTGCAATTGGTCAGCATAAAAATTTATTAATATAATCACAGAACAAGATCAATTTCATGAGGTATCAGCCCCATATGGGATGAAGAATTTGAGTTTAACGAGATTGAAGGTGATCAGTATTTGAAATTAAAATGCTACAATGTAGACTTTCTTGCGGATGAGAGTATGGGAAGCGCCCGTGTGAATTTGGAAGGACTGGAAGAAGGAGAAATCAAGGATGTTTGGATCCCCCTTGAAAAATTTACAACATGTCAATTAAGACTCAAAATTGAGAAGAAAAAGCAAGAGCAGGACACTGAGGTGAGTTCATTTTGGTTTATATGTAATGTTATAATTAAAAATTTTATATTTTTTTCATTTGTTCCCTTGATCACTCTTTGTATACTTAAATCTTATCATTCAAGTGACCTAACATGTATCCTTCTGTGCTTCTATTTCTTTTCTGATGATCTTGAAAGTTTGAAACATAATTATCATATGTTTTCTCATTGGGTACACTATTTGATTTGTATTTTTAGTTGTCATTTGATTTATGAATTACCACGCAAGCAATATAATATTTTGTTTAGTTTGTTTTATATGGGTTTGACAGTAAATCATCTCTAGTACATAATGGGGAAAAATACAAACTCAACATATCCCAAAGGGACTTCAGAGTTCATGCAAGACGGCTAAGAGAGTGTTGTCTGCCCTCATCTCTATGAAAACCAAGACCAACATTAAAAAATTAGGAGAGTGGGAAAATGAAAAATGAACATTTTATCTGTTTCAAAAATCCATTGATAATGACAAATTATAAAACCCAGATTCAGAAAATTGTCTTAGTGGGAAATTCTACAGGAATACCCAAAGTGCAGGAGTTGCTTAAAGATTTCTTCCATGGAGAAAAGGAGTATTGTAAGTCCATCCAATATAATGAGGCAAACCTCATACTTTGAGAAGTCACTCACCTTAGTCCAGAAGTATCTAACCATACCTTCTATTCAAGGAAACTATTAGATATAATCCTTATAAGTTGAGATAAGATAGAATTTATGAGACAATCATGTCATGTATACAGAATTCATGAGCTTCGGCACTAATTGTGGATAAGCTGAAATATTAGCTCAAATGCAATATCTGAAAGACTAATTTTTTATAAATAGTCATCACACAAACTGAAGAAGATAGAAATTTCCACAGGTCGATTACAAGGAAGAAAGTGTTATAATTGCAAAACTTTATGAGTAAATGTGAGCAATTGAGGAATGAAATGTATGTGTGAGATCTTCCATTTGGAATACCATCTAGATTTCATTTACTCTCTCTGTCATAACCACCTTGGCTTGTTTGTAATGTCCTCATCTGATTAGGCATTGAGGACCAAAACCACTAACCTATGTGATTCCTGTGGGTTCGAGCAATTACTGACAGTTAGGGAATCATCTAAAGACTAATGCCATCTATAGAAAATCTAGGGCATCATCATGTTATCACCATTAGGTCAAGAAGGGCCAAAGGCCACCATCATGCATGCCATTTAAGCATTATTTCATGATGCATGCACTCATTTAAGTCTCCATGCGCATGCATGCAAGTCAACTGCAAGTTAGAAAATAAAGTGACCTAATTAGGTCAAAGATTAGGGTTTTCGCAGTTGAAAGTTATAAAAGGAAGATAAAGTGAAAGGAGACTCACTTTTGATGATTATTATTTTGGAGCTCTTGAATAGCAGCACAGTGTGTGGCACAGCAGTTAGGGTTGGAGACGGCATCTTCAGCTAGCGGGGTTTCGGCAGTGAGATATCTTCCCTAGTCTCATTCAGGGTGAGCCATACAGGTTCACCATTTTCTCTTCCATTCATTCATAGTTATCCAGTATAATGCAGAGATTGTTGCAGGGGAACGTGTGCATCCGTAACGGGTTTTCATCCAGAAAGCCCTAGTCATTCGCTGGGTCTTCAGATCTCAGTTTTACTTCAAAACTCAGGCACCATTCTCATCATCGGCATCTTACTCTGGTACTCAGTGATTATCAGATCCGATCGTGCTCATCCTGAGCAGTTATCAACCATTTCGGGATCAGGGGGGCGTGAGTAGTTGCACCTATAGAACAATTTGCTAGCCTGCCTAGAGACCTTAGAACTTCTGCATGTGCTAGGCATTCTCTCCGGCATGGGAAGGCTATCAGTCCTGCAAATCAACAGCTTCATCGGACACCTCCTTCACTGAAAATGTCACCCTTAGCTGATCTGGGGTTTGTGCTGCTGGGGTTTCACCGGAAGCAGAAGATATCAGTTCATCTCCGATTCAGCTCATGATGCATGCATACTCTCTCAGGAGCAATCCAGCGATATTATCAATGGTAAGTGTTCATTATATCCTACAAACCCTAACCCTAATTTTTGCTATAAAATAGGGATTTTTGCATGGCAGTTTGCATGCCCGGTTGTATCAGTGTATTTTCTTAGAATTAGAAAATATCGGGATTTGGGATATTACAGTGGTATCAGAGCTATATTCTTGGCCAGCTGTGGGCTTAAGAAATGAGACATAGATGAATACAGAAGGAGACCCTTTTGTAACCTATAGGAGAAGAAAGAGTAGATACACAGGGGAATTTGAGGATATCCAACTAGAGGATATCATCTCAGACATGGAACAAACAGGTATACACTCTGATAAGGGGAAAGGAACGGGAGAAGAGGAGGACAGGATGGAGTTTCACAACTTAGTATCTGCATTGCAAGACTTAGCCAAAGGGAAAAAATATGTACTCAATGCAATCAACAGCTTATCTGCGAAACCAAAAATAGGTATCAACAGTACACCTCCCTCATCGGTAGATCGAGGATCTACAAGTAGCAGTGGAAAGGTTGCATACACTAATATATAGAATACGTCGCACATATATAGCAGACCTTCCAACAGGCCTACCATGCCTCACTTCTTGGCAGACACAGTAGGTGGTCCAGTCATGCAGGTAGAACCTAGCGAACCTTTTTGGGTTTATTTGCAGGAATATAGAGACTTAGGGGATGAATTTCATGCCGCCATGCCTTTTTCAGATTTTTGCAACATGAAGAGTAGGAACAGGCCCAGGAATTTCAACAAGGGATAAAATCACAACTATGAGTTGCAAAAGACCTTGGGCAGGTTTCCCATCCCAAACTTTGATGGGACTCGTGGAGGTTCAGCGAGGATATGGGTTCAAAAGTTGGATACCTATTTCCAACTCAATCCCATGATAGAGACAGATGCCATTAAATTGGCTACACTCCACCTGGATGGGGAAGCTCACGAGTGGTGGTACCACGAATTGGTGACATTGGGTCACAACACCATACACTCCTACGGTGAGTTCACTCAGAAGCTCATGGAGCGGTTTGACAGGAAGGATCCAAAGATACATTTCAGGGAGTTGGCTCAACTCAAATAGATAGGTAGTGTAGAAGTATTCATCTCAGAATTCCAGAGGATAGTGGTCATGGTAACAGATGTGTCAGAGAGCAGGTTGACTATGTTATTCACTGAGGCCCTAACAGAGCCACTATGGGGATGGGTGAAATCCTACAAACCCCTCACTTTGTAGGATGCCATTAGCAGAGCCATAGATCTATAGGATTCAGTCCCCAAGAACATGTTCCCACTCAAAACCAACTTCCTTGTTAGGGACAAGGACAAGAAACATTTCCAGCAGGAT
This sequence comes from Pseudotsuga menziesii, assembly GCA_001517045.1. Classification (NCBI taxonomy): domain Eukaryota; kingdom Viridiplantae; phylum Streptophyta; class Pinopsida; order Pinales; family Pinaceae; genus Pseudotsuga; species Pseudotsuga menziesii. The sequence goes on from LPNX010326148.1 coordinate 277,846, forward strand.
GTTCCCAAGAAAACATGGTTAGACAAGGACACTAGGAAAGACTTAAGGAGGAAGAAACTATGTTTCACTTGTCATGAACCATGGGTACCAGAACACAAGTGTGCAGGGATGGAGAAGGCTCACTACATCAAGGTATATTTGGACAGTGATGAGGATGACTATGAGCAGGAAGCCACAGAAGAACTACGGGTAGTTGAGGAAGAATCACACCAGGGTGATACACCAGAGGCAGTCATTGCTACATTATCTGGATTACAAAGATTCCATACTCTCAGGGTCAAAGGAGTAGTACAGGGTCATAGAGTAGGAGTATTGATTGATGGGGGAGAAACCCACAATTTCATTGACTCCATTTGGGTAGCCAAGAGAGGTATTCAGACAGAGAAGTTCAAAGGATTCACTGTAGCAGTAGCCGGGAACTCCAACATGGAGTGCAACTACTGGATTCCAAAATTGAATGTCACCTTAGGTAACTATCATATGACAGATTCCTTCTATGTAGTAGATGTATCAGATACTCATGTAGTATTGGGTGTTCAGTGGCTTTGTAACACCCCAGTTTTGACCCCATTTGTGTTAAATATACATGATATATATTTTGTAATAATCATGGTGAGGAGCTAAGGGAAAAAGCCCCACCATCGATTTGGTTATGTTATGATTTGGATTGGAATGGTCACCGATGGTATATCGGGACATACGGCATATATTAAATTTTGACATCATGTAAATGTGCATTTTAATTAAATAACCCAACCATCTATGTTCACTACAACTAAATTGAGAAGGGGCATGATTCCTAAGGATAAGGAGGGGAAATTATGAACCTTGAGCCATGGGGGAAAATCCATGTGTCACCACCGTGTTTTTTTTGCTCATTTTCCCTTGTTTCATCCAACCACCACCTTCATTGTTCTGTTGATTAGTTGGGGCATCTATTTGCTGGAAAAAGGAACACTACGCTCACATCTACACTCTCTCCATGACGCGCCTTCTGGGTTGCAGATGGCCTATCCACTATCCCGATGGTGACTGTTCATTTTCCTCGGGCGGAGGGAGTTAAAAGGATGGAAATTCCTTGTGTGGGGGTTGGTCCTTTTCCCTCTCATACACTATTTTGATAGTCAGAGACGTTCTTTCCTCCTGATCACACATAGAACCTGTGTTTATTCCACCATTGCTGATTGTGAAGGGTGCGTTGGCTTCATCATGGAGAAGGGACCCTTGTTGTCCAATGTTGCTGGTGTGTTTGGACTGTGGAATGATCTGTTGTTTCATCGTGATCCGCGTTGTGGGTCTCTTCTATGTGTTTTCCACATTTTTCTTTGGCTATGTCTTTTTCCATCACGCATAGTTTGGGAGTTTGTTCTTTCCCCATTTTCTGCCTATGCAATTTCCCAGTGATTGCATTGAGAATTGGGTGCTATGGGTTCATAGTTGTTTGTGGGCTATTGTTTTCCCATGATTGATTCGCTGTTTTTTTCCCCTGTAAAAGCTTGAATAGCTATTTGGTTGCTTGCATGTAGTGTTTTAGTCCTCAGACTGCATTGGTGTGGTGAATGAGGGCCTGAGGTGCTTGATAAACCTGGTGGGTTGAGAACCACACAGACAGAGCTACTAAGCTAGCTTTCTTCTCCACAACCTCTGAATAGAACTGGAAGGGAGACTAGGGTCTGAGAGACTGTGTTGTAGAGAAGGGACTGATTTCCTTGTGTTGGGTGTGTGTGGGTGTTCTGGAAGCTAGGCTGGCTCTGGTGTTGGTGTCTGTAGCTCTTCAATGAGCTCAGCAGCTTAGCATTTAGCCTTTCCTAGCTCCTGGATGGCCTGATAAACCCAACTTGGTTGGCTTGGCTGATTTGATGTTCTCCTGATAAACCCAATTGTGTTGACTTGGCTGAACTGTGTACCCTTGTGGTGTTGTTATCCTTGGCTATGTGTAAGCCTATTAGTTCCTTATTCCTTGGGGAATCATGCCCGGCTCAGGGGTGGCAGCGTTGCTGAGAGATTAAGGAGCATGTGGGCCTATGGTTGGGTGGAATGTTGCAGTGACGTAGCTGGTTGTGGAACAAGTTCTTAATAATATAAGTATTATTACCTAACTTGTGTCTGCAATCATATTTATCGTTGATTAATGATGATATACATGTTAAATGTTGATCTGTATATGCATGAGTGTTGATTGATATGTTTTGCTTCCGTTGTGTATATGAATGATTATGCTTCGTAGTATGTTTTATGTTTTTAAGTATCATGCTTCAGCATTATATGTATGTATGTTCATGTTCATGGGGCTAGATTCCTGAATGATCTGATGTATCATAGTGTCCTCTTCGTCGGTCGAAGGGTCAAGGACGTTATAGGATTTATTCCATAGGGAAATACACTACAGACTGCAGGGCAATGGAAATGGAGTTCCAGGGGCTAGACGGCAAATGGGTATTTTTGAGGGGCATGAACACTTATCCCCCAAAACCAGTCTCATCACAGAGAATGGAGGCAGTCCTCTGATAGGATGATATAGAATGGGCTACAAAATGTTTGGTCACCTTTAGGAAACCCCCAGAAACCAACACATGACACCCAATTGACATTCAAGCCTTGCTACAGAAGCATGAAAAGGTTTTCCGGGACCTTCCATCAGGTAGACCACCAGACCGAGGCTTTGAACACATTATTGAGCTAGAGGAGGGGACACAAGTAGTCATCACCACTCCTTACCATCATCCCAAAATATACAAGGATGAGATCGACAAAACAATTAAAGAATTACTGGAGCTTGGATATATTCGTCCCAGTTCTATCCCCTTCGCATCCTCAGTAGTATTGGTCAAGAAGAAGGATGGTACACTGTGAATGTGCATCGACTATCGAGCACTCAACAAAAATACCATTAAGAACAGGTATCCCATCCCTAGAATTGATGAACTCATGGATGAACTTCAGGGAGACAAATACTTCTCCAAGATTGATCTTCACTCGGGGTACCATCAGATCAGAGTAAGGGACCAAGACATCTCCAAAAAAAAAATTCATTGTCACTATGGTCACTATGAGTTTTTGGTCATGCCCTTCGGACTTACCAATGCTCCAACCACTTTCCAGTCATGCATGAACCATACCTTCAGAGTTCAACTACGTAAGTTTTTTCCAGTATTCTTTGATGACATTCTAATTTACAGCAAAACATGGGAAGAGCATCTGAAACACCTGGAAAAGTACTGAGCATTCTAGAAGAACACTCATTTTACATGAATATGTCCAAGTGTGAATTTGACATAAAGGAAATGTTGTACTTATGGCACATAATCAATGAGGAAGGAGTACAGGTTGACATGGATAAAATCCAAGCTATCAAAGATTGGCCCGCATAAAAAATAGTCACATAATTGAGAGGTTTCTTAGTACCGTGCACCTATTACCGATGGTACAAGGGATTCTCCCAATTTGCAGCACCCCTCACAGATCTTACAAAGAAGGGAGCATTCACATGGACAGACTTAGCACATAAAAATTTCGAGGAGATGAAGGTTATTATGAGTTCCTGTCCAGTTTTGGCATTACCAGACTTCTCACAACCCTTTGTAGTAGAATGTGATGCCTCAGGGGAAGGGTTAGGAGAAGTATTGATGCAAAATCATCACCCTATTGCATTTGAGAGCTGTAAATTGAAGAACTACGAGAGCCACTATTCCATATATGAAAAAGAGATGCTAGCCATCTTACATGCTCTCACGAAATTCAGACAGTACCTAGTGGGCAGTAAGTTGAAAATCAAAATAGATCATAACAGCCTCAAGTATTTCCTGGAGCAGAAGGAATTGAATGAGCACCAGCAGAAATGGGTCAGCAAAGTACAAGTCTACGATTTCGAGATTGAGTATGTAAAAGGTAAGAATAATGTAGTAGTTGATGCACTATCCAGGCATCTCACCTCACTATCTCTCAGGAGTATATCCACAGATTGGAGGGCACTTCTCTTAGTAGAATACTCCAAAAATAAATTCGCTTGTGAATTATTGGATGGACAAATTCAGGATGACAGGTACAGGATTATTGATGACATAATCTATTACAAGAACAGGATATACCTCGTCCCAGAATCCACGTTGAGGAAAAAGATCATTCAGGCAGCACATGACTCTCCATTATCAGGACATCAGGGTTTCTTGAATACCTACAAATAGATCCGATAGAGGTTCTCATGGAAGGGCCTCAAGGGGGAAGTTATGCAACACATACAAGAATCTAGCATATGTCAATAGAACAATATTGAGAACATCCATCCAGCAGGGTTGCTTCAGCCACTACCAATTCCAGAACAGAAGTGGGAAAGCGTCTCTATGGACTTCATTACAGGGTTTCCCAAGGTCCAAGGGAAATATTGTTTATATGTAGTAGTTGATAGACTGACCAAGTTTGTACATTTCTTTTCTATATCATCAGATTACTCTGCAGCTCAAGTAGCTGAGTTATTCTTCAGGGAGGTCTTCAAGCTACATGGGTTACCTAAGACCATTGCCAGTGATTAGGATAGCAAATTCATAGGTGCCTTCTGGAAAGAACTATTAAGATTATTGGGGACTGAACTGGCTACCAACACGAGTTATCATCCCCAGAGTGATGGAAAAACTAAAATAGTCAACAAGTGGATTGAAGGATATCTGAGGAACTATGTAACTGGGCAGTAGTGAACCTAGATCAAATGGCTACACTTAGGGGAGTATTGCTACAATACTACCTACCACATGTCTATTAGGATGACTCCTTTTAAGGCATTATATGGCTACGAGGCCTTGGACTATGTAGATTTGGCATTTGGAGACAGTAGGGCTCCTAAGGCAAAGGATTGGATACAGGACAGTCAAGGTATTCTTAAAATCTTGAAGGAAAACTTACAGACAACCCAGTATCAGCAGAAGTTATATGCAGACAAACACAGGATTGAGCGGAGCTTTGAGGTAGGGGATTTGGTATACTTAAGGGTCCAACCTTACACACAGTCTTCGCTTAAGAAGAAAGGAGCAGAAAAGTCAAAACCTCACTTCTATGGACCCCACAGAATAATCAGGAAGGTGGGAAAGGTGGCATATGAACTAGAACTACCATAGGAAAGTAAAATTCACAATGTGTTCCATGTGTCCAACCTGAAAAATACCCTTGGGAAACACATTGCTCCATCAATAGAATTACCTCCTTAGGATGATGAAGGACTACTGATACTGATTCCTAAACAGATCATACAGACTAGAGAAAGGAAACTTAGGAACAGGGTAATTAGGGAATACTTGCTTCAGTGGAAGGAACTACCACCAGAGGATGCCACATGGGAAGGTGAATAGGTATTGCAGCATCCTAGTTTGCAGTTGCTTGAGGAAAAGCAATCTCAAGCAGGGAGGACTGTAATGTCCTCATCTCATTAGGAATTGAGGACCAAAACCGCTAACCTATGTGATTCATGTGGGTTCGAGTGGTTACTGATAGTTAAGGAATCATCTAAAGACTAATGCCATCTATAGAAAATCTAGGGCATCACCATGTTGTCAACATTAGGTCAAGAAGGGCCACCAGGTCCAAAGGCCACCATCATGCATGCCATCTAAGTGTTATTTAATGATGCATGCACTAATTTAAGTCTCCATGCACATGCATGCAAGTCAACTGCAAATTAGAAAATAAAGTGACCTAATTAGGTCAAATATTAGGGTTTTCACAGTTGAAAGTTATAAAAGGAAGATAAAGTGAAAGGAGACTCACTTTTGATGATTATTATTTTGGAGCTATTGAATAGCAGCATAGCGTGCAGCACAGCAGTTGGGGTTGGAGACGGCGTCTTCAGCTAGCGGGGTTTCGGCAGTGTGATATCTGCCCTAGTGTCATTCAGGGTAATCCATACAGGTTCACCATTTGCTCTTCCATTCATTCATAGTTATCCAGTATACTACGGAGATTGTTGCAGGGGCACGTGTGTAGCCAGGCATAAGGGGTTTTCAGCCAGAAATCCCTAATCATTCGCTGGGTCTTCATATCTTAGTTTTACTTTGAAACCCAGGCACCATTCTCATCATCGGCATCTTACTCCAGTACCCGGTGATTATCATATCCGATCGTGCTCATCCTGAGCAGTTATCAACCATTTCGGGATCAGGGGGCGTGAGTAGCTGCACCTCTAGAACAATTCGCTAGCCTACCTAGAGACCTCAAAACTTCTGCATGTGCCAGGCATTCTCTCCGAAACAGGAAGGCTATCAGTCCTGCAAGTCAGTAGCTTCATCAGACACCTCCTTCACTGAAAACGTCACCCTTAGCTGATCCGGGGTTCATGCTGCTGGGGTTTCACCAGAAGCAGAAGATATTAGTTCATATTTGATTCAGCTCTTGATGCATGCATACTCTCTCAGGAGCAGTCCAACCAGCTTATCAGTGGTAAGTGTTCATTCTATCCTACAAACCCTAACCCTAATTTTTGCTATAAAATAGGGATTTTTGCATGGCAGTTTGCATGCCCAGTTGTATCAGCGTATTTGCTTAGAATTAGAAAATATCGGGATTTGGGATATTACAGTGTTCCATGTTCTTCCTCTAAATGTAATGGAACAGGATATAAATGGAAAAATACATCCTATATTCTCAGAAAAATATTTACAAAAAGAAATGCAGAAAATGAATAAAAAAGAAATAACTTGTAAGCAACTATGTAGCATATAAATTGCACTCTTGACATCTTTGTGAGCCAACATGCCATTCTTCTACCTTTACAAGCTGTGGGAGAGAGCTATCAATCATGGAGACTATAGTTTGCCTCTAGAAATGATATCATTTTTTTAAGAATACTTGATTTAAATAAATTTGTGATATAAGATGATAAAAAGGCAAAATAAAGTATGACAAGTTTGTTCTAGTGAGTAAAGAAGAGCACCTCTGCTGAATTTGTGCCCTCAAAGGGGACAACCATCAAAACTTCCTTTCCACAATGTTCAGCATGTGCAACCAACACACTTGAATTCCTTCCTATTCCCCAAAATGTAGTGGAGTCATCATCTACATATTTCATCTGTATATAAAAGAGACGTCAAAGTGTATTTGGTAAACTGTTTGAAATCTCAATCATCAATCAAGCACAAGTTGAGACCACTCCTGTCTAGCTTGGATTTCAACAGAAGAGAACTAGGAAAAAATAATTATGCAAAAATCAATTTAAACGAGTAATTTCAATGATGCACACTTTCTGAATAAGCATATCTCAAGGATTGTTGGCTTTACTTCAAATAAAAAGCTAACCTTGATTTCATAGCTAGCCAAATAATCATATTTGACATTGCTTGAACCTTATTCATAAAGATGTAGTTTTAGGATGCATGCGTTTTCATGTAAAAACATATTGAATGTATCACCCCATGTTGGGGATGAACCTTGGCATGCTTTAGTTCTCCTCATTAGATCTCCAAGTTCCACTTCTACAAATTTGTTTAACATTTTGCCACTACTACTTCCATTTGAATAATTGCCTCCATGTGAATTTAGTCATCTCTCTAAAGTAGTTCCTTTTATATTTGACTTGACAATATTATTGGCCGAAACAACTGTAACTAAAAGAATCCCACCAATAGCACTTTTCTTCAAGTTTACAGCTGGTATAGAAATGCATTTACGTCGAGGTTCAACCATAATTCTTATCAAGGTCTCAGTGAAGAGCTTTTCCTGAAAAAAGTGACATCAAACTCTTAATTACAAGCTATACTTCCTTAAGAAACACAATCCACAACTGTTCAATAAAGAAGTCATGCATCTTCCAATATGTTCTCTTTCATTCTTTGAAGTTTGAATTAACAAACAAGAAGGTAAAGGAACCTGCCAGCTAGGATGAAACACCAGGTAGCTCTGTTGCAGGGAGTTTCTGACTTCCACTTCCAATGGCAACCCCAATCCTGACTTCTGGAGTTGATTCAAATGAAAATAGAACAGCTTGCCCATCAAGGATTGGGACAAATCGAAGCTGTAAATAGAAGAAGTAACCATTAAACTAGTAACAAACAAATGTAAAGTTAAATGTTTCTTATTCTTCTACCACCATTCTTCACTAAAAAGAAAAACAAACAGTAAGGCCTCCTTTCACCAAATGATATTTTGCATGCATGTGGTCAAAAGGGCCTAGGGTTGTCACTGGGAGTAATATTGAAATTACTTCAGCTCCATCCCATCTGGTTTCAATTTTCCGAACAGTTCGAAGTGGACGGCCAGGAAATCATTTGAGTAGCTGGGCTGATGATAGTCAGTAGATTAGAGGAATGAGTGGCACTACCATAGCATTGGGGATTGAGGAGTAGTTTGTTTCTCAGTTACAAAGAGCTCAGCCAGTTGATGATACTCCATCAGATCAGGCCCATGATACCACCAGATCACAGGAAAAAGGTGAAGATACTGCTTCACAAGCTGCAGAAGATGGTAGTGGAATGACAAAAACTCTACAATCACAGGAAAATGATATACAGAGAACTAAGGAACATGGGAAATCCCATATTGAAGATAATAATGCCAATAATACCAACACTATTTCAACTCAACCTTTGCAACAGGATTCTTTGGAGCAAGGAACTCAAACTATAGGTGTTGTTCACCATGACCTTGAGATGCAAGATGAGCGCTCACAGTCATGTGTGATGTTGAAGTTGTGAGCCAAGATGGTAGTGGTAGTGGTGCTACATTACGTGAAAGCCTTCATAGCTTGGAAGTAGAAATTGGAAGTGCCGATGGAACTGGAAACCTTGGAAAAATTGATGCATCAAGAAATATGGAAGGTGTGCAAGATGAAAATAGTAATAGAGAACAAGCCCAGCCAGAAATTGCCAAGCAGAGCAGTCAAAATGTGCCTGCTCATACTCCCAGTGAGCAGCAGCAAAATAATATGGTGGTGGGATATAATTATATTGATCCTACATTCCTAGAGGCTCTTCCTGAAGAGTTAAGAATAGAGGTGCTTGCTTCCCAGCAGAATCAGGAGGCACAACCTACAAATAATCAGCCACCAGCTACTGAGGAGATTGATCCAGAATTCCTTGCTGCCCTTCCTCTGGATATACAAGCAGAGGTCCTTGCACAGCAATGAGCACAGAGATTGCTTCAGGCTCATCTCTTTGATGGACAACCTGTTGATATGGATAGTGCTTCAATACTTGCAACGTTTCCTCATGAACTTCGTATTGAGGTATAATCTTCTTGTTAGTAGTTAACAGTAATAATTTACCCTTTTACTAGTTTATTTTGTATTAATATTTGACTAAACCTGTTTATTGCACTGAGAGTAGGGAGGTGCTTACAACCCAGAATAGGGAGATGTTGAAAGTGTTTTGTTGTGTAATGTTATGTAACATGACATTCCCATAAAATAATAAACAAAATTGCAAATGATGTAGGCTTAAACAAATATCTTGAACTTGGTTTTCAAATGGTTAGAAATGTAGTTAGTTATTTGGTTAGAAATGTGAGACAATTGGTTAGAAAATGTAGTTAGTTATTTGGTTTTCTGAACTTGTACTTTAACTTGTTTTGGACATCATGTAGAACCTTGATGTGACTGTCCATTGTTGAGAGGAAAAAGGTAAAAACATATCTCTATTTGTCAATTGAATTTAACAATATTTGTGTAGATATACTCTGATTTTTATCAAGCCTTCGGTGTTTTGTCTCTTGATTTTGAAAAATAGTCAAGTAGTGTCAAGTAGTGAGTGTTTAGCCATGTTTTAGACATCATGTAGAACCTTGATGTGACTATCCATTGTTGAGAGGAAAAGGGTCAAAGGAAGAGTGACAAACTAGTGTTAATTTAGGAAATGAATGTGATCTCTATGATGTTGATCATTGTGGGTGAAGTAATGTGCATCCACATATACATTGAAAGAAGCAAGGTGCATTGTAGAATGTATGTGGGGTATTATGTCAATATACTAGGTAGAAATATAAAGGGGTATAAAAAATGTAAATGAAAAAATGGATACATGCAATATATAGTGAAATAGGGGTTTTTTAAAATTGGGAAGGCATATTGGGAGGGGGTTAAAAAAATGATTTTGAGAGGTATTTTCCAATATTTATTGAAAATAGGGGTATTGTTTCATATGCCATGAATGAACGTGCTATGGCATGGTTTCACTAAGTGAAGACCCCGTGGAGGAAGTTTGTCGATACTAGATGTACTGGTTGCCTAAAAAGATAAGTTGGATTAATTGAAATAACCAAACAACATAGAATAGAGGTGTGTGAATGGATCATTAGACAAGAAAATGCTTGGATACAACTACTTTGAATATCGAAATCAAACGGTATAAATATTATCTAAGAAGAGATGTGAAAATAATATGAATAACCTAAACAAGAAACTTTAAAATTTGAAATGCCACTCATTTGCTTTTGGAAAAGAATCTAATGCCTATCTATAGAATTTCTAAAAGAATCTAGAAGTACAAACTTGTGATGGGAATCTTCCTCGAATGGTGTGGACGTAATTATGTCTAGAATCTTGTGGATAAAAAAGATTTGGTAGGTTCCCTACCACCTTGGGACTACATGCTTGTATAGAATCATGCCATGTTTGATTTTTGTTTCAAATGATGTCTAATTTTTGTTGATGAGTGCTATGCATGTGTTCCATGAGTGCATGTGCAAGTTGCATGCTACTGACTCTACCATTTCCTAGGTGCTCCTTGGCCTCAATGTGGTGTCTTGAAAACTTGTTCATGCAAGGCACTTCAGTGTTTATTTTGGTCATTCGAACAAGATTGGGTTAAATCTCCAATGAAGGCCCTTTGCATGGGCATTACTAAAATACTTGGCACAAGGCCCCAAGTAATTAAGAAAAATTGAAGAGTTGTTTTGAAGCCTTTTTCTCTCGCTTATGCTTGGATCAAGGATATTTATAATATAAAGTGATATCTACAACCAATCCTAATCTTGGCCTAGTATCAAACTTGACCAAGCTCCAAATCTTGGCTAATAGATCTTGAAATTTTCCTCAAGCCTTTGGCCCACATTCAATAGTGTTTTGTGGTTGAAATATAGGTTACCCAAGTTTCATAATATCTCATTCCAACAAAGATGTGTTATATGGGTGTAGTATTAGGTACCTAGTTGGCCTCCAAAATAATATTAGGTAATGTCACCTTCACCACACAAAAGTTTGCATACAAGGTTGTTTTCCCTTCAATTCGGTACATTTTACTGTAATTTTGAGCATTTTTCATGGATTTTTGGGAGTTTCTTATTTGAAAGTTATTGATGCTATTTTAATTATACTAGAGTCACTCGAGGCTAGCCATTTTCCCTTTGAAAATTTATTTCAGTAACTTAGGGATAGCGAATTAGTGAAATGCTTCTGGTATCCTATTTTCCCAGTCAGGTTTCTATTCTCCATTTCTTTCTTTGTATGCATTAGAAATGATTCATTGTGCTCTGGACTAGGAGTGCTGCTAGATTTCCTTCAAGCACTGATTAAACCTTGTCATAAATTGCTCCAATAGCCCCAGACTCCTTATTAAGGATGTGGTCTTCATACATGCCTAATTACCAAACAATTTAGTGAAATATATACCATAAACATGAAGCATATTGTTGCGGATGGTGATCTACAAGAAAACGCGCTCATATGGCTCTAATTTGCTCAAATTTCATGCTTTGGAAAGTCTGAGAGGATGGGCATACTGATGCTGTAGGTTTTAGGCCATACAATCATTCCAGATAAACCATTGATTGGTATATAAGACTCATCATTTACCCTTTTCTCATACATATTTAAACATTTGTTTTGGGGCATATGTTGCTACAGGATTTTTATATGTTTTGGAACCACTTCTTACTATTGATTAGGGATGCTGCAAGTCTGAGTCATGTTGAATGTGACAATAGATCTGTTATTCACAGGAATGAAGATATATGGCCCAGCATTGTTGTAAATGATTTTCTTAGGACATATATGCTGCCCAGAATTCTCATTAATAGGCTGCTACCTATGCTGAGGTTGTTGGAATGTCTCAGGTCTATACATGACCTATTAAATTATTAATGGCCATGCTTCTGATTAGTGCTACTTTTCAAAGCTGCAATAATTCCCAGATTCCTTAGGAAATCCCTATTTATGAATTAGGACACGCATTACTTCCTTTAGCGTGTCCACATTCTCAAGGCAGAAACATTGACCCACCTTCACTCACCTTCTAAAGGGTGCATAAATCTGATTGCCTGTGGTAGGGTATAAAATATTCACTCCTTCAACCATCTTGTATTTGTTTTAGCTTCATTTATATTAGACATCAAAATCTTGTACAAAGCTTAAACAAATGATATGCAGCTTTACATGTTCGTCTGGAATGAAACAATTCTTAGTATATATTTTTCCAAGGAATTGATTTTATGTTCTTAAGCAATTGCTTCAAATGAGTTTGTTTAAGTACATGTTCAAGTACATGGTTTGGTTGTATTTTATTTTTTAATACACTTAGTGACATGCAGAAGTCTCTTGGTTGCCTAAATCCAGCCTTAAGGGCTTGACCAGATGTTCTGAATCTTATTATCACTGTTTTTTTAATAAACACATGATCTTTTATGCAGATATTTTATGCAATTATATGAATGACACTCTGTACATAAATACATTACATACAATACTCCATCCACAATCACCCAATTACCTATGATTGGCATCTGATAGGATATAAAGTTTTCATGATAGTGGAGTATAGTGCTTACTCCACTAGGTCTGTAAAAAGGAACACACAAAAACGGTTGACAAGATGATTCTGACATAACTCTGAGTAGTTCCTTCTTTCTGCAAGAGCATCATATATTTTTACTAGATTGGCAGTATTGCTTCTGTAATATTAATGGAATTCTATACATACATGCGTAAGATATGGCCCTCCATCTGCAATCACCCAACCTATGAGTGACATATAGGGTTTCAAAATTCCATGGTATTACTTACAGGGGATTACATCACTAGATGGTTGTTCAGCTCGAGCAACCCTAAGTTGGAGTTCAAGATCTTCATGTAGTGACACTTGATTTTCTTTTTTATCATTCCTCCATTTGCTTCAACTCCAAGTTTTGTCTGTAAATCTGTGTTACTTTTTTCTCTGATTGTAGGAGTTGGGCCATAAGATCCTATTAAATTGTTGTTTTCCATTTGAAACAACCCTTCTAGCATCTCCTTTTCAGTTTGATAAGCCTTGAGAGCCTATACATTGTTGTTTTCTTTTGAAACAACCCTTCTAGCTCTTCCTTTTCAGAATTTATGATATTAGGCCTCCTTTTTGGTTTGTTCGTTTCTTTATTTCACTAACACATGGAAGAGTTTATTTTTCTAATGAGAAATTTTCAACCCTCCCCATGACTGTTACATATAAGTATAATAGGTTTGTATCACATAGGTTACATAATTAAATAAGAATTTGATATTTTGGCTGAAGAAGTTGTATCAATCTATTGGAGGTCCTTCCTGAGTTCAATAAGAATCCAATATTTTGTTGAAGATGCATTAATACATTGGAGGTCCTGCTTGAGTAGTTTGCAATGGCACAAAATATTGATGCAAACTATTTGTTGGAATCCATATGTTGATTTGGAGGTCTTGCTTGAGTAGTTTGCAGTGGCACCAAAGATTGATGCAAACTATTTGTTGGAAGCCATATGATGTTGATATAGGGTAAGTAATTTTTCTCAAAAATTATATCATATTGGTTACAAAGTTCAATAAGAATTCGATATTTTGGCTGAAGGAGTTCAATTAATATATTGGAGGTCCTTCCTGAGGTCAATAAGAATCCAATATTTTGGCTGAAGATGCATTAATACATTGGAGGTCCTGTTTGAGTAGTTTGTAGCGGCACCAAGGATTGATGCAAACTATTTGCTGGAAAATCCATATGCTCATATAGGGTAAGTAATTTTACTCAAAAATTTTAAACATAATAACACCTTCATATTAAATGGTACAGAAACCAGAAACCATTTATGTTTGAATGCACAATACTGTTACTAGTCTTTTTATGAATTCAAAACTTCCAGGTCCAGCAGTTTTCTCTAGAATCTGCTGGTGCTTACTCCCAAAGCGTCATCCTCCTAGATAAACCTATCATCGTTATCCAAATATAGTCATTCTCTCCCTTGATAAGGTTAGTTATAAATCTTATTCTTTGCTGGCCTTTGCCTTTACCCAAAATATGCTTTAATAAATTATCATAAACTTAAGTACCATCGTTTGGCATTTACTATAACTAAAATTTGATATTAAGTGTTTTTCCATGACCCTGGTTATATTGGTTAATCATCTGCTTATTGGTTTTCATGGAGGTCCTTTTTCACCATTCACAAAATTTAGTACGACATGATGTTGTAGAAGAGGTTAACTGCAAAGTGCATTTGGGCATGGGATTTATCAGACTTCTGTCAAAATTGCCTGAAAGGAATAGGGACTGTTGAGTGAACGTGAACATTTTACCAACAAAATTGACTATCAACAATTCTTTTTGGATTATTGTTGATTAAAAATGAAGGATATGCATGCACTCCACCTACTTGGTGCCATGCACTCCACCTTTTTCACCCTCACCCATGACAGTCCCATATTTGACCAGAGACAGTCATGTCATGTTCTATGGAATTCTATTACTCTGGGATCTCTATTTTTTTTTTGCACTGATGTTCTATGGAATCCTATTACTCTCATTATCTTTTTCCAATGGCGAATTTATTTAGCCTTGTCAATAGTGAGTGGAACACGCCAAGGTGGAATAGGAAACATCAACAAGGGTTAGAGAAAGCAAATTCCAATCCAGTCATAAGGATTATCCTTTAAGGTAGTAATGTAGAGGTGGTTGTGGTAAAGTGTTGCATGGAGATTGGGAAGTGAATGAGGTTCTCACTACTTAATTTCTTCAGTTAGTAAGCTTCAACGCTACTTGCAAGCTATGTCTGTTGCACTTGCAGAACTGGTGTAGACATATGAAAAGTTGTTAACTACTAATGTTTTGTGATGCTTTATCACTTCATGGATTTGGGAATTATTGAAACGCTAGAAGTGTTATTTTCAACTACCACAACAGAGTATGCTTACGATTGAATCCATAAGGGTTCTCAAAATTATTAATGACCTATTAAATTATTAATGATTGTGCTTTTGATTAGTGCTACTTTTCAAGGCTGCTATAATTCATAGATTCCTTAGGACAGCCCTATTTCTGAGTTAGGACACACATTACTTCCTTAAGGGTGTCCATATTCTCAAGGCAGGAACATCATGCTGATTAAGTTTATCATCAAGTCAAGACACCTGAAGATGAAACAGTTGTAAGGAAAACCCTTTTGATGGCAATAGGACTGCATATTATTCTTCAACATGATTATGTACAATAGATCAACATATATGGTTGATTAGGAATACTGTAAACCTTCAATTTCACCCATAAAATGGCTACGTAAGTGACTGTCACATTACTGCTAGTGCCTAGACCTACTCTTTTGACCCTGATAATTGCCCAGAACTCCCTTGGACAGTCCATCAATTTTTCCCATATGCATTACTGGACACCCATATGAAATGGGGGGTAACAAACTCCATTAGTCCTCCTAAGCCTTGTACTCCATTGGGTCCACTTCCATTGCATGAACATTGTTGGAACCCATACATCCTTGAGTCAACCCCAATCATCCTTACATTATTCCAAGCTAAACCATGTGTATCCTCTAGGACTTGATGCACAACACTCTTTCAAGTAGGGCAATGTCCAAGCAAGCGAACTTCTCCATGTAGCCATCATGAAGGACATCCGTCAAGCTGTCAAGAGAACTCCAACGCCTTAGGGAAGAATCCCAATCATGCACCCAGCAAGGTCAAGAAACCATTGGGCAAGCTATCTTCAATGTGCAAATCCATCACGGATCATCTTCCATGTGTCAATCCATCTTCAACCATCCGAGAATGAACGTACACCATGTAGCCAAAATCTAGTTGTATGGGAAAACATGGAGTAAACACTTTTAGAGTAAACTGGAAGCTAACAGAAATCCAATAGCAATCTACCGCACTATGTGCCACAAGGATTTGCAGTTGTTCTTAACCATCCAAGTGTATCTTAGAAGAGGATCTTTCAACAAAAATGGGGCAATGAATATGTGATATTCAACATAAAACCTTGCCCAAAACACTTTGGAAACCTAACATCCCAAAAAAAGCATGCTCAACTATTTCATCCTGGCCATAACATATGGTCTAAGATGAGAAGCTGGAAGAAGAAATAGACTTCTAGAACTGTGCTAGGATTTAGGTTACACTATTAAGCAGATCTAGAGTACAACTGCTTGATTCGAAAAGTGTTTGGTACCATTTTTAAATGGAAGAAGGACCACCTTAATACCCACAAAACACATTCAATACAGCTAGAAAATAATATTTCTTAATTTCTTAATTTTTGGTAGCAAAGCAATATAAATACTCTACCATTTTAACATTGAGAAAGTGCACTGCCAAGCTTAGAATTATTCATTGCTGAGATGTCACGTTCAAAGGGAATATTTGATGTCAAAGTCACCTGCCTTGCATCTGGTCTTGTTTGCTTGCCCCATATTGGAATCCCCTGTAATAACACGGGATAGCATGTTGTGCAAGATTTTAACTCAGGTCAACATTATGGAAAGCGCTCTATTCTATTGTAGGACAATGGTCTGATAGACAGGTGGAAATAAAATTTTAATATATCTAACAGCACAGGGTAGCATGCTTCAAAGGGTTTTAACTCAGGTCATCATTATGGTAAGTGATGTATCCTATTGCTAGACCATGGTCGGATAGGTGCGAAATAATATTTAATATATCTAACATGTTATATTTTTCCTATGAGTATATCTGACATTTATAGACTAATTCCAGATCTATAATTTTTATAGAATTAATATATTTAAATAATCAGCTCAAAATATATTTATCAGACAAGTGTTTTTCCGTTCCTCCATATTTTACAAGATGTTCTCAATTTATATTATAGATACAAGGGAATTGGTGTGAAAAGCAAGTCAAGGGAACTGCTTGGTTTGTGAGGGAAAGCTTCCTTTGCAACAACCTATGCAAGTAGTAATTTATTAGTTTCTGTGTTGTGAGTTCTGGTGTCCATGAGTGTTTCTTCTAGAAGTGGCAATTGAAGCTCTAGAGATGGGAGAGATGTACTTCAAAACATGGTGACTCACAAAGATTCATATTGTTGACATTGATTATCAAATAAATCTTGACATGATCTAGAGATGTCGATATGTACTTATTCAAAATATGTTGACTCAAAGATTTAGATCATTGACATTGGCTATCTTCTAGATGTTGACATTAGCTAGTAAGTTGAGGCAGAAGGAATGTGGTTCTATATGCAAAATCCCCACATTGAATGGGTTAATCATTTGACGTGGTTAACTTTTTAACTTGTTTTTATCTGAACATGGTCACACTTAGTTCCCAATCCATTACAAAATATTAAAGAGAGAAAATGCACTATGCAAGATGTTTCTTCATTAATGAGGCACTGGTACATATTTGGACATAATTGAAATAAATTTTATGTTTACTAAGACCCTATTATTCTAAATTTTATGTTTTCTCTTGGAGATTTATCGTCACCCTAAGCAAAACATTTCCCTCAGACATTATATTCAACAATATGCAGCAATAGGATCTACAACCAACATATGCAAGGTAACCGGAAGGAGGTAATTGGAAGTTGTTGGGATGAATAGGATAACCTCTATATTCAAAATTTTAGTACATAATGGACATCATTCATAACATCCTTTACTAGGTGAAATTAGCATTTTTAAATGGAAGTGTGAGATAAACATAATGCAATACAACTAAATATAACAATATATGTTGACACCAGAGACAAGATGTAATGAGTTAATGAAAACCTGTTGACACTATGACTAGAGACGAGATGTAATGAGTTAATGAAAACCTGTTGATAGGTGAATCAAAATATAGTTATGCTTGGCTGCAATAATGAAGTGCTTATGGAAACTGCAGCTAAGTGTGAGAAGATGAAGTGTTCTTTGGTGGCCCTGTGGGTGTAAATCTCTTACATGTGCAAGGGATGATTGGTTAGTGCCCATCATAAAATAAATTCAGCACATGTCTTATGTACCAAATGAGCTAATTATCCTTGTTTCTTTTCAAAGGAAGACTTATTGGGAAAATCTCTCAGTACTCCCCTGCATTTTGGGGATGGTACCTGTGTAACTCCATCTCTATTGATTATGGTCCCTGGACTTGTAAGGATATTTAAAGAGGAACACAACAGAGTTTTCCAACCCAGGGTATTGAACCCAATATTTCTTTCATGAATTTCGAAGCAACTAACTACTCGAGCTGATCCACTTGGCTAGATACTTCATCTTTTTTATACTCCATATAAAACCAGAACACTAAGGAAAAATGTAGTCAAATTTTTAACTATTTAAGAAAACTGAAATTAATTAATTATCATAAGCATGCTCACATTTAAAAACCCTAAACCCTAGCAACAAAATCTCTAGACCGGCCTATCCTCTTCTCTATATAGAAAAGCAATAGGCAGAACAAAGCACAGAAAGGACGGTGTTGTTTAAGGATACTCTGTTTCAGTGTTTTTCTATACATTGTCACTACGGTTGAATGTATTGGGTTTCTGGTGAATAATATGTGATGGGGATGGGATGATTTTGACGAGAGCTACTCTCCTCATGGCATGGAGTGACTAGATTAAATGTCGTACATTCCATTGTGAATGTCACACAACAAGTCTGCTCATTAATGGTGTTTATTATTCCACCAACTATTGTCATCATTCAATCTTCCTCCATGAAGGCGAGCAAGTAGAGTAGTGGGAGAAAAAGAAGAAACCTCCTGGCAGAGGAGTGTCATATTATATGGCCCTGGGTATTTGTGGAATCACTACTATGACCTCTTAGGGACAGTCCATAACATTCACATTCACATTAAGTTACATATTCCCTATCTGTTCGATCCTAGAATGTCTTGAAAGTTGTGTATTATTTGATTTTTTTTAATTTTTGTGTGTTCAAGTGTGTTCATGGGATTCTTTTTTGTCTAACCACAATGGCTATCCCTTTTTTCTGAACGGAATTAGGTAATCATATTTCATATTGAAAGGCTAAGGTGAATCTAAATAGTCCACTATCTACAGTAATTTCAAAAATAAAATTTTATGCCCAGAGTTCAGCAGATTCTTCCAAAAATCCTTCAGCCTTATAGGCCCATACTACATACAAAATTTTCAGAAAGTTCATACGGCTATATTGCTTAACAAATTTCCCTAGTAATAATATGCATCTGAAAAACATATAATCATTACATATTTATGAGAAAACATGGCCACTATGGTTTTCATCCATGTACTGGTCATTTTGAGGCTAAGCCTGAACCTGGGAGCTTGGACCTTCAAATCTTCCCATAGTAATCTGTTGGACTATCTCTTCTTCGATTTCTTTTATGACCGTGCAATGCCCAACATAAGACTGGTTTCCTTGGGTGAAACTTGAGATCATATTGAAATGCATTTATCTTTCATTGAAAAATTGCTCTATCTTTTCCCCCTGTGCCCTAAATTTGGTTTCAAGCCCATCAAAATTCTTGTTCTGTTGCTCCATATGGTTGTTCATATGGTCAATGGATTGTTTCATTCCTTCCATCTAGGAATTCATCCTCTTCAACATATTCTTAGTGTTCATAATTTCACTGAGGGCTTCTCCCCTATCCATTCTCAGTTCAGAGAATGAACCATCTCTTTCTCAGTCCGCTTCAATGAGCATGCTATGTTCCCAGGATTAAAAAATACAGAGCAGTTTATAGAAAGGAGGGAGGGTGAGCAGTGTATACTGATCTCCTACAATTTGAACTAAACCAACGATCTGAAACTTACAACAGGAGTCTTCCGCGGGTTCAAAAGTAGAGATCCAACCACTGTAAACTTACAAATTCATCCCACCTGATTGGAAATATGAGGTTGGGTATTTAACTCTCGGCCTCTCACAACATCTGCATCAACACCCCATTCCATGACATTGAACCCAATCCCGCTTGCATTACCAAAACCATAGCAGAGAGCCATAATGCACAGCTTGAATGCAAAGGAGGATAAGGTGAGGCGGAGTTGAGGACACACGAGGGAGGGAAATTTCACTTGCTTGTAATGAATTAAATATGAATCCACACTTGGTGCTTGGTTCTTAATTGCCACTTGGAGGCCATGCCTTGATTGCCTCAAAAAATTAGTTAAAACAAAAAAAAATTGACAAAAAATCAAACTCAACTTCCTTTGGATCATGGCATACATCATTGTTCTAGGGAACCATTGTTGCACATCAGCACTCCTTTGTTGATCTTGTCTTCCTTATTAGCAAATTGATCCACCATACTATTATTATGTTTCCTTAAGGTGCAGAAATTTGACTTCACTAATACCTTGGAGGTTCCAAACAATTCTGTTATATATCCTGCTTTAAAGCCTCCCTTGTTTCACCAGTTGTTTCCTTGCCTGCTTAATGACATGGAAAGAATCTCCAAATATCATAATCTGTTGCACACAGAAACCTTTTACGAATTCCAATCCAAGGTATAGGGCATACACTTTAGCTTGATTATTGGTCATTACAGTATTCAAGAAAACTTAATTTCCACTTTTCCATTGGGGGAAAAAAGAACCTCGGGGGCTCTACACCTGCTAACCCTAACCACAATTACTATCTTATGCAGGTGTGTTTTATGGTTTTGATATGGGAATTTTTTGGTTCAATTTTTAAGTAGATCAACCATAGGCATTGATTCTACAAGTTTCATTGATATTCCCAAATGGTCATCTATTTTTAGGTGGTCGTTTGGGCAATGTTGCCTAGAATTTTGAGTTTTTATCAACTTTAATCCAATACATGTAATTTTAATATCTAGTTCTGCTATGATGTGTGGTGCCATTATAACTAGAAGCTCAATTTGAAATGGGTTCTCACTTTCTATTCAATATTGTAATTAATTTAGCTAAACTTCAACTGGACAATGATTAAGATTCCTTCAAATACAAGTCTATAAGTTGTACATATTAAGTCAAATTTACAGTAATTGAATTCTTTGATCACTTTTAACTCTAGTGAAATTTGGATATGCATTATATTGCTGCATTTTCTAGAAATCATTTTTACAGTAATTGACTTCTTTGAACATTTTAACCGTGTAGCAAAATTTGGATGTGCATTACATTGCTTCATTTTCTCCCCTAAATCCTATATTGGTTAGGAATTCAATTACTTCATTTTCTAAAATAAATAGGCCTTCCAACCATTGTGGATTTATTTTGATTGCTTCATTTTCTAAAATAAAGAGGTCTTCCAACCATTGTGGGTTGTGATAGCTCTCCAGGAAACTCTTTTAGGTTGCAGCTCGAAGATGCCTGGTAACTTAATTATTTTTTCAATGATTCACTCAAATGGATCAAGTCAGATGACTAAATCAAACCTTACTCACTCAAGACATGCATAAACACAACCAGATTGACAAGGATTTTAACTATCACCGTTCAGAGAGTTGTAAATAAATGAATGTACGAAGAACACTTAATTTACTAGCAGAAACATACACACAAAGTATATATGAATGGTCAAATAAACCAAGTAAAGTACTTGCAAATTCTAGTTTATGGATGTATTAACAAGTTGATAGTTATCAAACATCAGACAAACAGAACTAACATGAATTTTACATTCATATGCAAGTATAGAATAGACAAGAAGATGAAAATCTAAATAAGTAATGGCTAAAGAAGCTTGTATTACTGATCATAAAATGAGAAGCTTGAGCTTACAATATCTGAAAATTCTCTAAAAATTGAACCTCTTACAATAATTCTTCAATGATCTTAAATAATATTTACAAATCAGTTTCAATATCCTCAAAATATGGATCTGATAACCTCTTTTCCTATCTCAAATCCGAATTTGTGAGGTGGTTGGAAAATGAATAAATTTCTGGAAATATGTTGTTCCGATATTGACCTATATCTCTCAAATAAAAACATATTTTGGAAAACTTTTTGTATATTGGTTTGTTATGAGAAAAATCCTCTCTCAGTTCTTTGAGATTCATTTTCATTTTCCCGACATCTGTATTTCAAAAACATGTGTTAAACAGGGAAATTATGAGATCCGAAAATTAGGGCTCAGAGATGGATTTGATTCTCCAAATATGTGACACCTGTAGAAAAAATGAAAGAGGTTATTGTTCTTTGGTTTATTATTATCAAAACCCTCTTTCATTTATTTAATATTAGTTTTCATTTTCCCTACATCTGTATTTCAAAAACATGTGTCAAACAGGGGAATTCTGAGATCTGAAATTTAAGGCTCGGAGATGGATTCGATTCTCCCAATATGTGACACCTGCCAGAAAACTGAGAGATTTTATTGTTTGTTGACATGTTAGGCACAAATTTCTCTGATCGTTTCTCAAAATGATCCTCCAGTTGCCCAAGATCATCATTTGAAAATAATGACTCAGCACAGTAAAAACGCCACATTCATGAAAATGCTGCCTCATCTTGCGGGGGACTTTTGACTACCTTCCCGAGCTCTAAATGAATATATGAAAGTACCATTGGAAATATGAGGATGTCTAGTTGTCAATCGACTATTTGAGCGTGTAAAACGGCCTCTTTGTGGCTGAGAAAAATTAGTTTTTCCAAGGCATTTTCTCATTTGAAAAACCTGTGATTTCAGTGGTTAAGATAGCCCCGACTTTTACATTTAAGCTGCTGAAAGCTAGGCTTTCAGTGGCTAATGAACAGTTGAAATGTCCTCCTAAGCCACCGAAACCTGAGTTTTAACCTTTTTGAAGAAAAAACAAAATCCAATGTTTTTCAAACTTTATTACATACCTAAAGCTCTAAAAAATGAGCCAAAATAAATTTAGAAATTTATTTTTCAATGACTTCCTATCACCTAAAATAAACAAAATTGACTATTTTATTTGAGGAGATAACAGGTTGATTTTGCCATTGACTTGCCGCAAGCATTCAAATACTCATGGTTAAAACAACTTAATATCACAGAAAAAATAAGAATATATAATTGATTTTTAAAATTACTTATCTTGGGGAATTTGGATGTGCATTATATTGTTGCTTTTTCTCGAAATCAGTTTTACAGTAATTGACTTCTTTGAAAATTTTAACTGTGTAGCATAATTTGGGTGTGCATTACATTGCTTCATTTTCTCCCTTAAATCCTCTATTGGTTAGGAATTTGATTGCTTCATTTTCTAAAATAAAGAGGCCTTCCAACCATTGTGGGTTGATTTTGACATTGACTTGTCGCAAGCAGTCAAATACTCATGGTTAAAACAACTTAATATCACAGAAAAAAAAATAAGATTATGTAATTGATTTTTAAAAATACTTATCTTGGGGAAACCCTAGGACACTTCCCCTCATTCTATGGATTCTTCATGGCTAAACCCAGGTGGGAAGGAATCTTCCTCTCAACTAATGGAGTTATTCCCAATTGATAAATAGATGTTTAAAATCACTATATTATTGTTTATTTATTTTTTATTCATGTGATCCCTCCTTCCTTGGCATATATGGAAGGAAGTCTTCTCAACTGCCAACCACAATAGTGGTTGGTACCCTAAGGGTCTCAATTGGATTGGACCTGTAACTATTGCTTATTCCTTTGATTTATCTAATGAGATAATGGTATAATATTTTTCAAAGCATTCTAGAGTTGTGGTGGATTTCTATGCGGAATAGATCAATTCACAGCAACCAGATCAATCTCCTTCAAACATTTCACTAAACAAACAAGGACGTAATTGAGATGTTTAAGGGATTATGTTCCATAGTCTAAATGTCAGTTTCCTAGATTAGGATGTGATTATCACTTCATTGGTGTATGGAAAGACAAAAGGCAGTTTTTATTTTGCGTTAGTTGTTTTTCTCACAATTTTTCAGAAAAATTAAAAATATTTTAAGTCTTGTAGTTTCTCAAATTGTTAAAAAAAAAAAGTTTCATTAGTTTTCATTTACAAAGAAAAAGAAAAAAAATTGCATTGTTAGTTGCATTCACTTTGAAATTTTTATACATCATTTGCTTTCACTTTGTTGAGTCTATAACACCATCCAGTCTCATTTCGCTACCTTGAGTAATACAACCATTAAAAGAACATTTAACTTAAAATCTATTAGTAATTTTATTTTTATAGGTTCAAGCATCAACTAGCTTAGGCTAGGTTTTTGGACTAGGAGATTTAAACTATCCAAAATCACTTTGATTTCAAACGTAGTGGCCTATCTTTAGGTAAATCCACTTCTAGAAGAGATAATCTGGAAATCTCCTCTCACACAGGAGTAAAGCACGAGGACGCGTGAGAGCTCGATTGAGGAGATACCCCTCCACTTCCTTGTTCAATCATTTACCAAGATTGGTGTGCATTTGGGGATCTTATCAATACCACTTCTTAGGCCCCGTGAGGTGTCGATATTGATAGGGTTTTGGGCTTAGCAACCCTTCCCATGCACATCGATAAGGCAAGTGACTATTCCATCAGACTCTCAGTGTAGATTTGGTAGCCTTAGTCTCCAGAAACTAGGATCTTACACAGGTGGTATTGGAATGATATTTTCAGTACACCTAGGATGGACTTGGAAGGTAACCTCGATTGACAATTTAGGAGGGCGGTTGGGTGATTCCAGCGCTTGCACCCAGAGAACTCTTCACGAGACGCCAAGTAACCATCCTTCGATCTTCATTGGTTGGACTTGGTCCCTAATCATCCTAGGATTTCCTTTGGAAGGTGTATCTTTTATCTGGTGTCATTGTTACTTGGTATATTTTTAGTGTGTGATGTTTGGTTTGTTTGTACTTAGTTGGCCTTTAGGTGTGTGAGTCAACTTTATAGTTGTGGAGGACCAACCTCTTCATAGGTCCAGAAGGTTGCAAACCCCTCCTCCATCTGTTACAGTTGAGCCTAATTTTGAAGTTAATCATGGATGGGTTTAGTTTACTAGGTTTAAATTTTCTAGCCTATAGAATTCATGTCATCATGGATATCTTACAAATTGTATTGATTTTATTTCTATTTTCTCATCCAAGTTTCACTTTGGATTTCTAGATTTATTTGATATTTCAATTGTGAAATATTCAACGAGATGTCAAACAATGACCGTGGAAAGAAAGCATCAAAATAGAGGGATGTATTATCATACTTTCAGAAGCCTCAATCCAAGAATCCAGAGTCTCTTCATGGTTCAAACTCTTTTGAGCAACCCATCAATGAGAGAGATGTCAACACTTCTAAGAATGCATCTAATAACCATATAACGAATGATAAAATAGGTTCCTCTAATGAACAAAGTGAGATAAATGCAATTCAACCAGAAATTGAAAATGATAATGTTGAAGGTTTTTCCTTGGGAGACAACACAAACTTAATCACAATCACGAAAAATGAAGAAAGGCTAATGGGACGCAGGGAGACAATTCCAATCGGAATGGGCCTCAAGATTTCCTTTTATTGAACCAATAACCTCAATAAATGAGAAGGAAGCTCCATGAGAAGTTAAATGCATTGTATGTAGTTGGAAACTGGGTAAGACAATAAAATTGCAAGTCAGTGCTATGCATGGTTCTTTGGTAACTTCCAATTTGATCAGGGAAACTACTGAGAATCAGTCCGCAAATGCAGGTTACAAATTTGGTCAGGAGGAAGAAACCTACAATATTGTAGCTGCTCACGGTTATTTTGGTCGATTGGTCTTCCAGTATGCTAGTTTCAACAACTCTCGTTCTTTACATTTCTTCTTAGCTGCTTGGCCTATAGCAGGTATCTGGTTTACGGCTCTAGGCATAAGCACTATGGCTTTCAACTTAAATGGATTTAATTTCAACCAATCTGTAGTTGACAGGAACATTACAAGCATAGGAACTACTGAAGGTACTGGAGAAATAGGAGCGGCAACTACCAATTTGTAGGCTAATATATTTCCTGAAAGTCGAAAACTAAGTGATAAAGGTTTTGTAAAATCCTCTAAGATGTTAATTGGTAAAAGTATTGGGGTTGGTTGAATATATTTACCAAAATAACCTAACCCCATGGATCTAAGGAAGGAGAGAGGTCGGATCAATAACAAGTCAATACCTTGTATGCTAAAAAACGTTTGAGGTCTATTCGTGGTGATAAACACAAATTACAAGGACTAAGATGGTCCAAAAATATCCCTTACTCCTTCTCTCGCCATCTCTATCTCTACCCCAATCGAATATGACTAGGAATCATTATATTGTTTATGCATTTTCAATGCAATATTATTATCCGCCCCTAGTCGATTTGGAATAGTGAGTAAAACGAATGATATCAATTGACCCTTACTCCCCTTTTTTTCCCTTGAAGGAATCTACATTCAAACAATGTTCTGTTGTAATTGGAATCTGGATTGCGTCATTGAATCTAATTCGTGCTATAATTGTTAGGATTCCAAAAGAATCTATGGATCTCAAGCCAATGAAATGAGGATTTATATTCCATTGATCCTGCTTAGCTCAGAGGTTAGAGCATTGCACTTGTAATGCGATGGTCATCGGTTCGATCCCGATAGCTGGCTCTTTTCCGTTCCTCTCATTCCCATAATCCCCAACAACCGAAGCCCCAGTGAATGGCGGTCGTAACTATAACGGTCCTAAGGTATCGAAATTCCTTGTCAGGTAAGTTCCAACCCACACGAAAGGTGTAACGATCTGGGCACTGTCTTGGAGAGAGACTCGGTGAAATAGACATGTCTATGAAGATGTGGACTTCCTGCACCTGGACAGAAAGACCCTATGAAGCTTTACTGTTCCCTGGGATTGTCTTTGGGTTCTTCTTGCGCAACTTAGGTGGAGGGCGAAGAAGGCCCACTTCCGAGGGGGCCTGAGCCACCAGTGAGATACCACTCTGGAAGAGCTAGAATTCTAACCTTGTGTCGGTACCTACGGGCCAAGGGACAGTCTCAGGTAGACAGTTTTATCTAATGAGTAACACCTACTCGTTAATACAAGGTACTATATAATAAGTCTGTGGGATAACTCCACCTGCGTTGGATACTATTGCAAGAGCAGCATACATCTGCGTAGCACCAATGATCCCCTACAATCTGGGATCATCTACACGGACATAATGTCATGTCGAAATGAAAAATTAAGGGGTAAAAGTCAACTAGAGGGGTAAAGTGAACGGAATAATGGGGGGGAGAAAAGGTAAATGCAAGGGTTGAGTGATGTCTAAGAAGGGCAGACATTACGGATCGTTGGTGGATGACCCAAATTAAAGCAGTCTGGAAAAGGAATAATCAATTGCAGAAGGAGATTAGCAGTGAGGGAAGTAACTAAAAAGGGTAATATGCCTACGCTGGTTCAAATACAGCTCGACCCAACCAATATAATCAATATCAATATATTGGGGGGACGAACTGTAAATTTGTTGACATGGGGAACATACAAAGGCTTTGGAATATTATTTTCAAGCATTAGAACGGAACCCATCCTTACCACAAGCTCTTAATAATACGGCCTTGATCTGTCATTACGTGCAGCTATATGTACCATAGAATAACTTAGTTAATAACTACTACTGGTAATAACAAAAGAAAAGGATTTCTACATATGCACCACTCCTAATAGTGCATGGTAGACACAACAACAATAGTTTCAGAGGCAGGCACATAGCTTACAGAGCTACCAGCTCCTACTCATATCAATACCACCAGTTACCCAAATAGCAGCTAACCTAACTATAAGCATAAGTTCAGGCCGATACCAACCATACCTGTGACATATGACGATTTTTTAATGATCATTTGGAATGGAAAAAAGAAATGAATTTCCCTCTCCTCTCACACTCAAATATAAAATTGAAAAAGTTTGGCTCGATCAATTTATGGTTAAATCCTGGCTAATCCGATCAATCCATCAATGTTCGACAAGTATGATGGTTCTAATGATGATTATGCACGTATTCTGTGTTTATCTAACATGTGGGTTCAAAAAACCCCGTGAATTAACTTGGGTCACGGGTGTAATTTTAGTTGTGCTTCTGAACTAAATCTAGTGGTTGTATTGTAACAACCATTCCCACCATTCCATTGTAACCATTCCCATTCCCATAGATAATATTATATCCGTGTTATTCTTCTGGTTGGACATATCCCCTCCCACCCAAAACACATTAGGTCACATTCTCCACCCAACCTTCTCCCAAAAGCACTTGGGAATGAGTTTAATATCCATTTCCAAACCATCGCTTCGCTTGAAGGAGGGACGATATATTCTACCAAATCCAAGGGAAATATATTGATAGCATGCAGACAATTCTGACTTCCAGGGAACGAACTGATAGTTCTAACAGCTAGTAATGGGTCATCACACCATGTATTATCTCAGAAAGTAAGAGGTTATTCTCATGAACGAGGGCCATAGCTGAGGTTTGAAAATGGATGAGTTCCATAGAAACGGAAAGGAAGATAGCTCTTGGCAACAATGCTTTTTATATCCACTCTTTTTTCAGGAAGATCCTTACGCAATTTATCACATGTGTCCATGTTCCCGAAGGCACTTCTCTCTTTCGGGAGGATTCACGGCATGTCAAGCCCTGGTAAGGTTCTTCGCTTTGCATCGAATTGAACCGCATGCTCCACCGCTTGTGCAGGCCCCCGTCAATTCCTTTGAGTTTAAGTTAGATACAATAGAGAAGCATGCGGGAAATATTTATGTCAAACAAATTGAAAACGGTGAGGAGAAGTGTATTACCAAATGGAAATATTCTGAGGAATGTTGACATGTCAAATATCAAGAAGAATATAATAAACACTAAATAAGTAGGATTAAACTTGAGGCAAGTGGAGGGACTATCACATCTCTATTTGGAAAACAATGGAAAGAAATTTACTATCCAAGACGAAGCAATTAAGCACTGTATTTCACATCTTATCTAGAGGTCATCCTATGACAAATTATCCAGATTATAAGAACTATGTATCTTTTCTTGACATGTCGGATTTTTCATCTTCTCACTGGTCTGTAACGAGTGGTTGGGAATGGGCAAAATATCTAGCTCAAGTAGAAAAGGATGATTTGAAAGAGAAGATTGCAAATGCCGGATTTTTTTCACTATATTTAGATGAAGTTACAGCTATTGATTATACTTCATGGGTATGCATGAGTATTTATATGGTTAATGGTCATATTAGGCATTCATATATACTTGGGATTCAAAAAATGAAGAAGAGTTCTACAGCTGAAAATATTTATGAACTTGTTATTAAGACTTTGAAGGAAATCGGTGGTATGGATGATTTAATGATCGCAAAAAGGTTGGTATGTGTTGGAGCAGATGGAGAATCAATAATGCAAGGACAAAGGAATGGGATTTGTGTCAAACTACAACTATTAGCTTCATCGTTTATGATCAGTATTCATTGTATGGCTTAGAGATGAATCTTGCATTTAAAATAGTAAGCAAGTTTCCACTGGTTTCAAAAGTTGAAGAACTTGTACGTGAGACTCATGCATACTTTTTCCATAGTCCTAAGCGATTTCTGAGAGTTTCAACAATTTGTAGACAGTATTACAGATGGAAAAAAAATATTAAAAGATGTTGATACAAAATGGATTTCTTTGAATGGACCAGCTCAAAGACTATTTAGTGAGTACAAATCATTGGTAGGGGTGATGTATGAACATCGCTTTAGTGTAGACAAAGCTCAAGATCTTCTCTTTCGACTAACTGATATAGAGACATTATTAACATTGGCTGGAATTCTTCCTTTGCTTCATGAAATGAATGTCCTTGTGAAAATGGCTCAGAGTCGTACAATGTATATTGCAGAGTACACAAATGCAAGGAAATTAGCATGCCTTGCATTGGATCATGTGTATACAATGCCAAGGTATTTTACAAGTCCAACGTTTAACGGTTGGGATACTCTCATTGATATAGAAAAGATTGAAAATTATTTGAAATTTGATTAAAAAGGGAGACTATGTGTGGCAGTGCATGGGTATATGGTTCCTTTTCATTATGTTAGTAAGATGGGACAAACCACCGAAGAGTGTCGTGTGTCAAGAGATCATTTCAATGATATTGTGACTTCAATGAGACACAACTTGATACAAATTGCACAATCATTATCATCAGATATAAGAGAACAATTTCCTCGAGATGAATTATTGGAGGCCATGTATGTGGTATACCCTCAATATTGGAATAATGAAAAAGATAGACACTTTGAGAGTTGACTTTTTAGCAAAATTGAGTATTTTAGTGCACCACTTTGGTAGGAATGTCAAGGTACAAGGAGAAGACATTGGAGGTATACTAGATTCATCAAAACTATATGAGCAACAGACTTGCTTTGTTAAAACAATGTTAGATCAATATCTTGATTTGGCAAAACCTATAGAATATGGTGCAGTAATCAAATTATGGACTATTTTAGGTGAAAGTCAATTTTTACAAGAAAACATGTCAGAGTATTTCAAATTAGTGGATTTATGTCAAACCATGATTTTGGGATCAATGGAGGACGAGAGAATGTTTAGTGCATTATCATTCTTGAAGTCAAAGTTGAGGAACAAGCTTGATAAGAATGTGGATACTTGTTTAAGATTATATGTAACAAAGTATGACATTACCAATTTTCCATTCAATAGAGCTCTAGCACTTTGGCGATCATACTGTGAAAGAAGAGGAGAATGCAATATAACAAATGTTTCTAATGAACTTGATACAAAACATAATGTTTTGGAGGCTCATAATGATATTTAATCTACAAAAGTTCATTTTCAACATGCAGAAAGTGAGGGTCGAAATGAGAATTGAGAATTCAATATCCCACAAGACAGGAGAATGATTACCATATATAAAATTCAACTTGCATTTCGGGTAAAAATATGTTCTTCAGTCTATACTTTGTATTAAATATAATAATATTGGAGCTACATTTCCTTGATGCAATCTATTTGAAGTTTGATGTTTTGATAGTTAACTAACACATTGTTTTTTTCTTATATTTGACAGGAAATGAAGTTGGGACTTGTCTATTTATAGATAGTGACCTAGTATTGAAGGTTAAATAATTAATTTACCAACATTGCCGCTTAGTAGTAATGGTCTCAGTCAAAAGTTAAAAAAATTAAACTTTGATATCTTGGAAGATATTAATGGTCTGTTGTTTTCTGCATTTGGAGCATCTTTTTCAAATTTGAAAGTTTGTGTTTATTTTGGTTAAATTTATTTTTATTCTCTTGATACTTGACTGCAATTTTAGCCCTTTGTACTAGCTTGATTAATTTCATAAATGGCTTGTTTGTTTCTTAAATTTGGATTGCATTTATTTTTCTTAGATTTTTATTCCCTTGATACTTATTGTGATTTGAGCCCTTTGTCAATGTTTTTTTTATAATTATATTGTTCTTTTTAAATATTTGATGTTTCAAGGAAAGATGCTTGTATTTTCTGTCACTTTGTTGCATGACTTGAGCATCTTCACCATTTTAATTTTAGAATCTACTATGTTTATTTTATATTTTCTTTGAAAAGACGTGTTGGTTTTTATAAATGGGAATGAGATCTAAGTTGCTAAGAAAAGAAAAAAATGGTCTATGCACTGGTTTACTAGGTTTCTATGCATTCATCATAGGAGGCCTATTGACATTGAGACCGACATTCATCTAATGAAATTTTATTGTTGATTTGATGACTAAAAGATCATTACATTGAGCCTCCAGGATTCTAGCCATATTTATAAATAAAGCTTGAAAGAATATGTTGAGGTACGTGTTTCTAAAATTTTCCATATTGTGAATCATACATGATGAGCATTTGTATTTTATGGAAAGTTTATAAACTAAAAAAAATGTGTTATGTTTTTTGTTTTAATGTTTTGTGAGGTATCTTATTATCTTTCTCTTATACAACTTATTCACCTTGACTGTAGGTCGTGCGAGAAAATGAGGGCATCGTTGCTAGAAAGATGTTAATGTCAATGTGGAAGCTCTGCAACCATCCATTGAAGTTTTTTAGATTGAGGGGGATGATTGGGCCCAACATACTTTGTGAAAATTGATTGTACATTGAGTGTAGTATGATAAATGAGCTTCACACTTTGATAAAATGTTCTACTGTAAATTGCAAATATTTATGAAATCATCTCTCCATTTTATCTCTAAGGAGGTTTGAACTTAGTAGTATACAAGTAGTTGTAATGAATAAAGTCAACGATTTAGATTGAAAATTTGATTTTCTTTACAAGGTGTTCTAGTGCAAAAGTACATGACAATTCTAAAGTAAATACGACCTCTAGGTAATTTTATTAAGTCAAATTTTGTCAAGAATTAAGTTTATATCTTTCAATGAAAAATTAGCCAAAATTTACAAGATTTTTAATTTTGTGAAAGATTCGCTAAATATTATACAATGTTTTCTAATTTTGTGAAAGATTAATCTTATTTCACAAGATTTTATAATTTTGTAAAAGATTCGCCAATATTTTAAAAGATTTTATAATTCCATGAAAGATACGCCTATATTTTACAAGGTTTTATAATTCCATGAAAGATTCACCAAAAAATTATATGTACATATTATATTATTGATAAAATAGTCTTCACACTTTTTCATGTATCATGGGGATTCGCCCATTTATTATATATATAAATTGAGGGGGGTTCTTAAAATTTTCACTGAACCCAACTGTAGGTTGGTTTGACTGTGTTTTGATGTGTAAGCATGTTTTCCCTAGTTCCTTGTAGAAATCATGCCCAGCTCGAGGGTGGCAGTGTGTTGAGAGATCAATGAACACACTGGCCTATGGTTGGGTGGAACTTTGCAGTCACCTAGCTAGTTGCAGGACAGCTTAATCATCAAGATAATTATTCTTTGTTATTTTGGTTTTATGCAATGAAGTTGCTTATGAATGAATATGATGAACTGATTAGGATGAATGCTTGTTTATGCCATTTACTTGTCTATGAATTGCTATGTTCATGATTGGATGCTTGATGATGACTAAGTAGAGGTTTACTTGTATTCATTCTATGTATTTTACTTCTGCGTTTCCTTGTATGTTCAATGCATTTTGCTTAAGTCCTTGGAGGCTAGAAAAGCTTGGTTAAAGAGTCAGTTTGCAGCTGAAGTGTTTCCACACCCAGGGATCCGCAGCAGAAGGTGGAATGTGGGAGGCGAGGGAAAGAAGTCTTATTGAAGCAGAATGTGGAATTTCCGACTTCCAGGATCCGCCTGCAGAAAGCGAAAGGTGGAAATCGGGGGAAAAGATAAGGCAGAGCGTGTGGTTTCCGATTCTCGAAGTCTAAGGTCGGAAGGCGGAAGTGCAGAAGGATTTTAAGGCAAAAAGATAACTTTCCGGTTTCCAACGTCCGAGGTAGAAAAGCGGAAAGCAGAAGTGTCGAAGGCGGAAGGCAGAAGAGTCGTTAAGTGTTTCGTCACATGTTGAGTTTTGATTTCTGAGTTCCGATGTGCGGAAGGTGGAAAGCAGAAGTGCGGAAGGAGGAAGGCAAAAGGGTCGTAAAAGGTTTCGTCACACATTAAGTTCCCGATCTCCGAGTTCTGAGGTGCGGAAGGTGGAAAGCGAAAAGCGAAAGTGCGGAAGGCAGAAGAAGTGTTTCAAGGTTTTCGTCACACATTGAGTCTCTGTTTTTCGAGTTCCGAGGTGCAGAAAGCGGAAGTGCGGAAGGCGAAAGAGTGTTTCAATGTTCCCGTCACACATTATGCTTTCGATTTCTGATTTCCAAGGGAGGAAGGCGGAAAGCAGAAGTGCAGAAGGCAGAAGAAAAAAGAGAGATTAATTATTTTCTGTCGAACTTAATATTTCCGATTTCCGAGGTCGGAAGGGCGGAAGTGCAGAACGCAGACTATGGAAAGACAGGTGCAGTGCAAAAATGATCATTTTGGTCACAAAAGGGATTTGTCAAAGGAAGAACGACTGTTACAAGTGGTTTATAAGCCTGAGAATGAAGGTTGAAGTGTGTGTTAGCGCCCATGCCCTGTGATTCGAAGAAGAACAAGAGATCTTGAAGTAAAATTTTTAATTTATCCGCATTATTGGGTATGGGGACGTTACATTATCTTGTGCAAATCGACTCTGTGATTGATATGATTAGTTTTTTTTCCCAATCTCCTTCTATTGTTATTTTTGAAATACTCCATTGCCAAAAATATTTTCATGTTTGTGGGTTTACAGGAGGGCACTTTCACTCAAGGCATCTAGGGAAACTTGGACGTTTTGGGTGACTTGCTCTTTGTGTAATAGGGAGTTTAATTGTTGATGAAAATAAATGTTGTTATTGCCATCTCTTACCGTTACTCTTGATAGCTCAAATCGATTTTGTAAATTCCAATTTTATTGTTAATTATTGCATCTCATCTTACTAATTGTGTTTCGAGGTTTTGCAGATTGACTTCATTGGGAAAATCAAGGGCAATTTGTTGTGGAGCAACTTCATGATCTAATCAATGGTGTTGAGGGAGGAGAAAGGACCCAATCTATCATTTGGTTCCAGGCATGTGCTAGAACTTTGTTAGATAGCTTCTAGCAACCATTTGTCAACAAAATAATATTTAAATTTCTTCCAAATTTTTGTGAATGCATGCTTGGTTTAAATAGCCGATTTTTGACTTAGGTAATTTTTATTTTGTATTCAAGGGAATTTCCTAGCCATAGCGACTTCATTTGTCCTCCATGAATCCATTAATCTAAGGCATTGGTCATTGAATCAATTCCCTCCATTAGGGTTTTGACCAATTTCACTTTGTATGTATGCTTGACGTCTTACTTCATGTGTTTTGAATGATTGATCTTAAGTGTGTATCAAGACATTTCATGTTTAGGGTCTTCATCTAAAATTCATTTCATCTTCGTTTGTGTTTAACTCTTAACCGATTTGTGATCATTTTCTCAAAGAAACAAGTGGAATCAATTAAACCGTAGCATTAGCTTCCTAGATTTCTAAACTATTATTGAGCCATTCCTTAAATTGAGTTGCATTAAATCAACTTAGCTAAACCCCCTAACAAACCCACTTAGACTATAGCTCTTTAGTCATCCCAATAAATTTAGAAAGCATTTCCTCACGATACTCTTCATTTCACAATTGTCATAACCTTCAATTTAGGCTTAACTCTAGACACCTCTCATGGCTAGTCTAGTACTCTAGTTCACCTTGAATGTACTAGGAAGCCTAAAGAGAAAAGAAACATATCTAAAGTGACAACCAATTAACTTTTAGGTGGGTAGAATTCTCGAGATATCACTGTTGCCGCCTTTTCACACACCTGGATCACGTGGCAGAAATCTTCAAGCCACTCGGTGTGTCCTTGGGGGCAAGTCTCGAGTCAAGGCTGTCACCTTGTTCTTGCCTCCTCCGTTTAGGCTCAACTCCTAACGAAGCCAAGGGGGGTAGACCCTATTAAGTTACTAAGGATGATTTCTTAGTGTAATGATGTTGTACTGAATCAGTTATTTTAGGAGGTTGAAAACTTTAACTATAAACAATCAAGATGACAAGATACAAAGATACACACGAAAGCACAAGATTGATACACAATATAAATATGAAGCAAAAAGGACCAGTGCCTTAATAATGGAGTCAAAAGAGATCAGTGTGCTTGCATGTGTCTGGAATAAATGTTTTGCGATTGCATCTTGGTATGTTTTAAGTTAAGAATGGAGTATGAGTTGTTTAAATTAGGCTTAAGGGGGACTCCAGATATACCCGAGAGTACTTGGAGTATGTCCAAAATAAAGCCTATACGGCTACCCGCAAGGAATATGTGGACTGAAATGGAGTCTCTGGAGCTGTGTTCGTAACGCACCCGTTAGGGTGTGACAGAGATCGGCGCCCCGAGGTCACTTTTCAGTAGGTTCCCGCTTCCTTTGGGTATTTTGCCACCGTAAAGGTTTGATCGAGGTGTTGGATTTTCACCTGATGGTTTGTTAATTGGGGAAGGTGAGTCCTAATTATGCTAGTCACCCAAATGCTTTTGATACATCTTGACTGATCGGACGAACCGCAGCCAAGTGTAGAGCATACACACTGGAGTCTTGTAAATTTTAATAAGTTTTAAAGGAGTGTTATTGCTTAAAAAGAAAAGCCTCCAAGAACCTCTTTCAAGGGAATCAAGGAGGGGTTAATTTTAAGATGCTGATAAACAAAAGATGAGAAAATAACACAACTACACAAAAGCGGTTTTCTGATTAATCCTACCACGAATCTCTTTCCCCTTGCGGGTCACTCGGGAAATCGTGGGGTAAGTATTATGATTACTTTTGCAAATGAGATATGGAATATGGAATTAAAAAACAAGATCAAATATACTACCCTATCAATCAGATAAATTCTAGTAAAAGGAAATAAGCAGAAAAGACAAAAAAGGCACCGACGCGAATCCCCCCAGGGGGGATGGGGAATGGGCTCGAAAGAGCCTATTCAAAGGATGATTTTATTATAGAGATTAAAATATCAAATCACTAATGAAACAGAGCTTTCTTGGTCCTTATACAGGATGAAACCAAGATATTACAGTTTATGCAAAACAATTACAAATTATGTGACAAAAGAGAGCCCCCTGGGGGGATTTGAGCGCTCCAACAGCCACTTTGGACAGCAGCTTATTTTCTTCTCTATCAGACCTACTAAATGACAGTGAATGAATTAGAATAACAAATTCCCCAAATCACTTTAAGAGTGCCTTTGGGTCAGCCTACTTTATCTCAAAAAATTAATGGAATTGAACTAGTTAAACCGACGAAAATGGAACCAAGGAAAGCAAGCTTTCCTTGGGATCTTGGCTTGCTGTTTGTGAAGCCAATTAACAGCACTGATATTGCAGAATATTGAAATTATTGAACAGCAAATGAAACTACCTTAACAGCAAGCTATTGATTCTTCACTAAAATACTTGCGAAAC
>LPNX010326148.1:316326-337144 GCA_001517045.1 Pseudotsuga menziesii
ATCACAATCTTAGTAACCGTTCTGTAACATCTTGGATATATCATATATTTGGGTTACTACAAAAATTGTGATAATAAGATGCATGAGAGATTCCCAAGCAAGGGAAATGAACAAATAAAGAGCTATTTTTTCCACATTCAAAAAAATCTACGCAAAGTGTTTCTAATTGTAACTAAATAAACAAAAGAACAATCTCCAAATTTTGTCACATTCAAAGACATATATGCAAAGCGTTTCTAATTGTAACAGAATAAACAGAAAAACAATTGCCAAAGATGAGATATGTCAAGTCAAGCAATGATCTAAAAAGCTTTCACGAGCATACTGGAGTGTCATCAATGACTAAAAATCATAATTTAGTAATCTCGCACCGAAAAGATCATTGCACCGAGAGGAGCGAAGTGCTCTACAACCCAATATAGGGGAGATTTTGTAGCGTAATGCAACGTTACTAAAAATAAAAAAAACCTCTTCGTGCTCTACAACCCAGAATGAGGAAGATGTAACGTAACGTTACTAAAAATAAAAAGTAAATTAAAATTTCATGCCAACTCATAAAATAAAATAAAAAATTATAAAAAGTAATTAAAAAAATCCATGACAGCCTATAAAATAAAAATAAATAAAAACATAAACCTAAATCTATAAAGCAAGAGAGGAATCAAATTTCTTATGAGGTAAATTTTTGTTAAAGAATTGGATCTCTCAAATTTCTTATGAGGTAAATTTTTGTTAAAGAATTGGATCTCTCTCCATACTTGATAAATCTAAATTTAAGATACATTTATACTAATTTAACAATAGTCACAAGCTCTGTATTAGTCCAATATATATTATATGAGTCCACCTATATTCTTTCCCTATACTCTTCCCTCTTCCCTGTATTAGGGATATATCCCTATACTCTTCCCTCTTCCCTGTATTAGGGATATATCAGATATATATTATAGTGGAAGTGCAAACTACAAACTAGCACTAGTTTGAGTACCGAACATCAACAGGTCCCAGGTCATGACATATCGGAATGCTTTAAAACTTTTTTCGAAGAAACGTTCATGTGT
The DNA here is from genome assembly GCA_001517045.1 of Pseudotsuga menziesii. Taxonomy (NCBI): domain Eukaryota; kingdom Viridiplantae; phylum Streptophyta; class Pinopsida; order Pinales; family Pinaceae; genus Pseudotsuga; species Pseudotsuga menziesii. Next base: position 317,388 of record LPNX010326148.1, read on the forward strand.
TAATTTATAGAGGAGCCTCACCAAAACCCAATCAATGTATCTATTCAGATATATTATATTAGTCCAGAGATACTCTGCTACTAGAAGCGCAAAACTAGCTTGAGCACCGAACATCCACAGGTCATGACATATTGGAATGCTAAAAAAAACCTTTAAAAGAAGAAACATCCATGTATCTATTTATAGGGAAGAGCCTCACCAAAGCCCAATCAAATGTATCAATTTAGGGCGGACGAGCCTCACCAAAACCGTCGCAATGAAGAGAGCAGGCGGATAAAAACAAAGCGGAAAGAGGAGTTGATTGAGATGTATCTTACAAAGGCAACGAGGTTAAACTAACAATAATTACCATCTTTTAGATGTATATTCGAGAAGCAACGATGTTAAACAACAAAAAATTTCATCATTTCTTGAGCTCAATTACTTCATAATAGGGGTGACACCAACGTCTAGAGAATTCACGGAGATGAAACTTTGAGAGTTTATTAACTTACCATACAATTGCTATCATGTATTTTCCAATTTCTTAGTAGATTAATTGATAGAATTAGGTTTCCGTTGTAACTTCATCCACTTGGACAATCTTACGTATTAGAGTGGCGACGTTGCTATATATATATATACAAAATAGCAATTGTCCAGAGTACATGCAAGCACAAAAACCGCTTAGGGCTGTGAATCCAAAGGATGCCACACAACTTGATACGTATGAGCCTATAGATTTAAGGTTTTCGTTGGTTTCACACTTTAAGCTAAATCCAAAGAATGGCAACGATAGGGATAATAGCGAAATTGCTGATGTTTAAATGACCTCTACTGCTCCTCGAGGAAGGGGACAAATAATATGCCCTATGAGTACCTTTTATATGCATGTTTGTTTTTGTTACTTGTACCATATAATATATAGTGCGTGAGTCCGAAATTCTTAACTAGACATTGATGTACCTTGTAAACTATGTACATTGGAATACTATATACTTAAAAAGTATCTTTTTTTTCGGTAGGAAAGGATGTTTCATTGTTACTTCTATATTCATATCTAATAAAAAATCAGTGATTCATCCATATTCGATCTAATAAATCAATGTTCATGCATCTTATTGTTCTCGAAAGTAAAAATATAATTTCTATATAATTTTTTTAATCTCTATGGCCAGCCATAGAGAAGCTTGTTCACCAGCTGCTCCCATCTCCCTGTCCACGGCCTCAGAACCTTATTCACCAGCTGCTCCCATCTCCCTGTCCACGGCCAGAGGCCGTGGGGTAACATAGGTTTTGAATATCAGTTGATATAGCAAATAGATGTTCATGCATGTCAGTTGATATAGTAAATAGATGTTCATGCATGTTATTGTTCTAGAAACAAGATTAATAAAAACAATTTCTATATTTTTCTCTTTGGACACCCTCATTCACCAGCTGCTCCTATCCCCTACCCCTAGGCATAGGGGTAACATAAGTTTTCAATCATGCCATAGAGAACCTTGTTCACCAGCTGCTCCCATCTCCCTGTCCACGGCGAGAGGCCGTGGGGTAACATAGGTTTTCAATATCAGTTGATATAGCAAATAGATGTTCATGCATGTCAGTTGATATGGTTAATAGATGTTCATGCATGTTATTGTTCTAGAAACAAGATTAATAAAAACAATTTCTATATTTTTTTGGTTCTATATTTTTCTCTTTGGACACCCTCATTCACCAGCTGCTCCTATCCCCTACTCCTAGGCATAGGGGTAACATAAGTTTTCAATCATTCATTATTCACCAGCTGCTCCTATCCCCTACCCCCTAGGCATAGGGGTAACATAAGTTTTCAATCATTCATTATTCAATATAAGTGTGTTGTAACATTCAAAACACTTTCTATGGTAACATCTTCAACAAGAAACAAACTATGCCTGGGGTTTAAGAAATATGACCAATAATCAAAAACAGAAATTCATGCACTTTATTATAGAATTAGTATCTTCTACTTTCGACAAATAAGGGGAGCAATAACTGTAATGAGGTGGGGCACATTGCGCTCAACTGTCCACAGCTACGTCAGCCTTGCTATAGCCACTGTTTAAAGATCGGGCACAACACATTGTAAAGCCCGGAGCTTAATTCAATATAAGTGTGTTGTAACATTCAAAACACTTTCTATGGTAACATCTTCAACAAGAAACAAACTATGCCTGGGGTTTAAGAAATATGACCAACGATCAAACAGAAATTCATGCACTTTATTGTAGAATTAGTATCCTCTACTTTCGACAAATAAAGTCTATGGTGTTTTTTTGGAGACTCATCATTAATCATCAGTGTGGTTAAGAAAAGGTGTAGTTATCCAAGATCTTCTCGATACCATCTCACGTGTTTTTACCATGTCTCTCACATTGAAGATGCTTTTGGAAATAATAAATTAACTAGCTAAGATACGCTGAAATAAAAAGTCATTCCAACTTCAAAGGCATCAAAAGCATCAACGGTCCTCAAGAATGCAATTCCTTCTCAGTCAAAATTAAAGAACTGCTGACATTAGGCAAAGTGTAGTCTTGAAAAGCATCAACGGTCCTCAAGAATGCAATTCCTTCTCAGTCAAAATTAAAGAACTGCTGACATTAGGCAAAGTGTAGTCTTGAAAAGCATCAACGGTCCTCAAGAATGCAATTCCTTCTCAGTCAAAATTAAAGAACTGCTGACATTAGGCAAAGTGTAGTCTTGAAAAGCATCAACGGTCCTCAAGAATGCAATTCCTTCTCAGTCAAAATTAAAGAACTGCTGACATTAGGCAAAGTGTAGTCTTGAAAAGAATGAAAAAACAGAATTGTTTATTTACATTCATACTCCCCAATGATAAGCCAAAATACTCCAGATGAATTTACTTCCGTGGTTGTCGTCTAACCCCGCCAAGTATATCATTCAAACATTTTCTGAATCATGCTGTAATAAAAAATACTCGATAATAACCAATTGCAAAGAGTACAAACAGCAATGGAACGATAAGACCTGCCCAAGCCAAACTAGGAAAATATTGCTTCTTTTTAAATGCAGACTTTGGAAAAACAGGCTTTCCTTTTGATTTGATCGCGAAATCTCTCTTCTTCGGCCTTTGTTTTTCTTTGGCTTCGAAGTCTTTTAGTTGTGCTGTATCTTCATTTATTGTGGGGTCCTGTTCGTCAGCAGCACTTGCAGTCTCCACTTCAGCATGTATGTCTGCTTCGGTTCCTGACACCAAGGCTGTTGCTGCCTTCTTCCTGGCTTTTCTTTCACGTTCCTAAAAAATAACCAATATACAAAACATTGAAGATATAAAATGCTTACCAAAAAGTTAAAACTAGATTCAGTACCAGTTCCAGTGCACAAATTCATAGCGAATTCTCTCCAAGGAATTTCAAAGTAAGACCAGGTTGCACATTTATCTAAAATAAGTTCTTCAAGATGCAATTACTAGCCAAATTGATACACTTTCAATGCAATAGGAGCACACAAATAAAGAATGCTGCTGTTATGATTTCTAGGCTATATATGACACAGATCGACAGGGGCATGCCTACTTACAAAGGGATTTGGGCAGCTGGCTATTCATTCATAACCGAGAAGCAGCTTGAAGGATGGGCTTCCAGCCTCGCCTTTCTATATGGCAATCTTGGGCAGGGACATTACGCAATAGCATCTTTAGAATTGAACCTATCTTGTGAAACGTTTTCCAGAGAGGATATACAAATGTCTTCAGTAGGCTAAAGGCAATAAGTAGGCAAAGAAGGCAAAAGAGTAGCAAAGTTGCAAATGTCTTCAGTAGGCTAAAGGCAATAAGTAGGCAAAGAAGGAAAAAGAGTAGCAAAGTTGCAGGAGACAGGATGAAAAGCTACCAGATCAATATCCACATAAATTAAAATAACATTCAGCTCATAATATCAGTCGATGTTATATATTTTTAAAGGAAATAATCTCACCCTACCCTCCCACACTTTGGTGGAGAATGGAAGAGAAGAGCACTCCCCCTTCTTGGCTGGAATTTCCAGATGGAAGGCAGATAGACAATGGGAATCAATTCCAAGACCTCTGGACTCTGCCCAAAAGCATCTAGACCTAATTTTTGGGCTATCAGTCAATGTCTATGTTACAGGATCCTCCACCCCAGTGTAGGATCCGTGGATCTGATACGTATCCGGATCAGATCCTCCTAGGATCCGTCATGGAAATGGATCCCCTGCAGAAGGAAATGTATCCTGGTCCCATGAAAGGGATGCTGTGAAAAATCAAACAGTTCCTGAAAATTTCAAACAGATCCTGAAACTTCCAGTGCTTCTATGACCCCCATTGATCCCACCAAAAAATTTGTTTTTTAATGAAAAACTTAGAAAAACCCTAAACACCTAATGGCTAAAAGCATAAACGCCATTCCTGCTCAAGGTCTGATCTATCCTTATGTCAAGATCTGCTCTTGAACTATAATATATCAATATCAAGGTCTCTCAACATTTTTATTTGATTTATCTTTATGGTTGAGGTCTGTTGTCAAGAGCTGATCTATCTTTATGTGCTATGTTGTTGCTCATTTCACCTACACTGTTATGTAGTCTTGCCATAGCCTTCAAGAAAACCATTTTATTCCCTGCTGATAGGGACATGTGGATGTGGCTCACAAAAACATGGTTATGCCCTGCTTCAAGTTCATGCTGAAATGATTTTTAAAATTAATAATATCAATTATGGTTACAACTCATCAAATTATCAGGTATGGTACATGAACTCTCTTTTTTGACAATATTTTATAGTTCTACTTTGTGTTTCCTGAATAGTTTTGTTTCTTCACTCTATTTTTTTACTTATTATAAAAATATTTTTATATTTTTTTGTACTTGCCGTTTCCTCTCTGTATCCGAATCCTGGGTTTTTAAAAATCTGGTGAATCCATATCCAGATCCGGATCCAAATCTGTATCCTGGTAAGTTGTAACTTAGGTCAATGTTCAATTAGCCTACTTACTGAAAGACATTTTGTACAATAAAACAGATGGTATAGCATTATGAGGGAATATTACCAAGGACATGCACACCGAAAGGACCAAGATTATAATTGACCCACTCCTTAACAGACATGTAACCATATGTTCTGTTGGTAGTACTTGCTTTAGTAGGGTTAGAAGTTGCATAAACCATCAGAATTCAGTCATGTGTTGTAAAAAAGCTACGAAATGGGGAGTGCGTCACAAAAAGACTAAGAGTGACCTTGATCCACTCCCATGAAAGCTGACGACTTTTAGGAGAACTATGTTTATGTCAACATGATGTCAAATATGCAAGAGAAAGCATAACTATCCATAACGCACCAATTTTGAGAGCCAAATGGTGTATACGCATCATAGTAGAAAAAATCGCCGATTTTTTGGCGATGTTCCGAAAAATCGCTATTTTTTCTGGCTGCCGATTTTTCGGCCCAAAAAAATTGCGATTTTTTCAACAAAAAAAAATTCAAAAAATCGGGCATCGCGAAAAATCGGCAAACATTGGCAAAAATCGGGAAAAAATCGGGAAAGATCAAGAAAAATCGGCAAATATGGGAAAAAATCAGGAAGGAAATTTTGACCCTATTGAAGTACAAAATTTGCATTTTTTAATGCTTGCCGCGGTTTGCCGATTTTTTTGCCGATGTTGCCGAGAAGATGTTTTCTGGACCCTCGCCGATTTTTTCCACTATGATACGCATAACATGGCTACAGTGAAACACTTTGTGGCAAGTACATTGTAAAGCAAATGCTGACTTTGTCATTGTGATTTATCCAATCCCAAACATTCCAAAAGAAGCATGCCTAGTACCTACCCAGATAGTTCTTGAAGTGAACACCGGCAAAAGTAGTTCAGTAATAAGGTATATATTTAGTAAGCCTTAAATAAAGTACTACTTCATACATGTAATTAAGTTCAGCAATATTGACAATGAAGTTAAAAAACGGAGCTAAACAATCAAACCATTAAACCAAATAATAGGTGGGTATCTATTCGGATAATAATTCAGTGCAAACTGACATAAGATTATGCACACCTTAATTTTTTTCTCAGCTTCCTTTTGAGCCTTTGCTTCAGCCTTGGCCTGTGCCTTTTCAGCCTGCCTCTTCTTTCTTTCTTGGGCTAATTTTGCTTTGGCAATTTCTTCTTCTCTCTTCTTCTCCTTCAAATGCATGGTCTCTGCTTCATTATTGGTTGCAGAGTTACTTTTAGGACTCACATCAGTTGCTGAGACAATTTCAGACTCACGGATATTAGTTGGTTGTGTAGAGTTCATATCTTTAACAAGCCCTACCGCTTGTCTATGGTCAGAGGAGTTATGTTCTGGTACACCTGGCACATTTCTTGGTGTCTTTGGATGCATAGTTTCTTTCTTTAAAGTCTCCCTTGCAATACTGGAGTCCACATCTGCTCCTTCATCTGGAACAGGTGGCTTTTCTTCCGGGTTTCGCATCCTACCATCTTTGCTTAGTTGCCGATTAAGCAGGGAGGATAAATTTTTCTTTTCATACTCTTCCCTAAAAATTTTGCTACATTTCCACTGAGACATAAACTTTTCAACCTGAAGACAGACCAATCAAGTTGCAAATGTGAGAAACATCCATGATTTTCATACTTCACCTTGAAACAATACAAGTAAATTCCTACCTCTTTCTGGGAAAGGTCCTCGAGTGCTTCCTTGTCCTTCTTTGCAGCCATTTCTTTGGCCATGTTCAGGACAGAACGATATTGAAAATATGGCAGGTTCTGAAGTTCCGTTCAAAATAGTCATTTAAGAAGATAAAGTTCGAATGTATTCAATGAAACATTTATAGGTATTCGTAACACCGATTGATGGCAGGAAACAAGAAGCAATATACCATGAGAAAAGTGGGTGCAGCATTAATTATACAATGTTTAAAGCAAGCCATCGATGAACATCATTCCTATACTTAGAGAAGAAAGCTAAAGAAACACAGTTCTAAGGAACGAGGACCCAATGCTTTTTAGTCTGCTAAGGTGAGGCACGCTTGAATCATTGAAAAGGAAAACCCTAAACTGGCATACAATAAATAGATAAAATATAATAGTACAATCATTTTGACTCTGCACTGAACATACCGCAGCATCTCGTTCTTTTCTCAGTTGCTTAAGAGTTTCAAAAGCCTTGTCTCTTTTTTGAGTTGCTACAGCTAACTCGTCTTGTAATGAGTTTATCTGTTCATCAATAGCCCTTAGCTCTTCCTCAAGGTATTTGATTTTAGTCCATATAACTTGTTGCTCCTTTCTAGCCGCATCTAAATCCACTCCCAAAAGCTGCATGGCAAAACATGTGTTTAGTCTGACATGGGATCCCCCTGATTCAATATTTAGCAAATACGGGTTTGCAGTTTAAGATGAGTTTCTAACATAAATCACAGGAACCGCACAATAGGAAAAACCAACACAATGCTGTCCCACAGGAAAATAAAATAACATACTTTAACATGGTCTTGGAGAACTTCTTTTTCTCCCAAAGAGTCCTGAATTTTAGTTTGAATTGCTTCATGAGCAATAACCTTATCTCGAGTATTTTCAAGTTGTTTTATTTCTCTAATCATCTGCTTCTCCTCTACCAGCGTATTGTTGTCGTGCTCTATTCTAAAATGTAAACTTTGTATCTGTCCAAGACAACTGTACAATAAGGAAAAGCCCAAACTGACCAAAAGATCTCAACTTTTTCAGTGCTCAAAATAAAATAACTGTCTGAAAAAACCATTCCACAATACAATTTGGATACTCGTACTGTTTGGAAATTAACCTTCAGCACCAAAATCATGCAATTTACATTTGACAAACGAAAGAGATAAGAAGTGAACACCATACCTTTCTATTTAGCTCCTCTTCAGAAGAGCACAAACCCTGACCTTTCTCCCTGGAGGCAATATTTGCACTCTTGAATTTACCTAATACTGCCTGAAGGGGTTCCATTTCTTTTTTCTTCTCTTCCAGTCTTTTCCTATAAATCTTTTCTTCACTGCTCAAAGGTTTTAGCTTTTCGATCACCTCTGCCCTTTCGCTCTGCATAAACATTTTGGTTAAATGGTTACTGTGCAAGAAGCCGAAAGAATTACACTCATCAAAATCAAGATTCAAGTGCTTTATTGTCATTTTCTAAATAGCAAATGCATACTTAGATCATAAACTAGACGAACAAGTAATGAAAAAAATAAAAGACATCACCAGCAACAACAAAACTGCGAACTGACCCTTTTAGCTCTCAAGGCTTCAGTTATTTGATAGCGAGCTTGATTTTTCTTCTGGAGATCTTTGTCAGCCTGATCAGTTTTCAGCTTTAACTGTAGATCTTCATAAGATCTAAACTTAACATAATAAAACGTATGAATTTCCTTCGGAGCAGGCCACTCATCCTTGACATCCTTAGGGACACCATTGTCTAAAGCAGTTTTCTGCCCTCCATCGTCAACTTTTAGAGATCCATTTGGTACGCCGGGAAAAGCAGGTTTACTATCTTCAGCTGCTGCGGGAGCAGAAAATTGTTTGATATTGTTACTCTCGATTGTTTGAGCTCCGTCTCCATCAGCATTTTCCATTATTGAAATCGTCTGACCTTTCGTATGATCAGATCCCAAAATCTCAACGCCCATATTCTTCACGTGCCCCCAAACAAAATCCCCTTCTAGGCTGACAAATCCCTGCATCATAAAAACAGTAAACTTGATTTTGTGATCAAAGCGATGCAAATATTGAGAAAGACTCATCCATACAATGACTCAAATTTGGTCATTTCGAATACTTGAAGCCACGATCCTCATCTCTTAAACAAATCAAAAACAAAAAACCGCAAAATAACTCGAAAACCGCTAGCACAGGAAATTCCATTAAATACACCATATTTATGAGATCGAAGGACAGATAAAGCATGAGACCTTATGAAACCCTGCTAAATTCATAAAAATTCCAACAAAATAACACGAAAAAACAGAGCTTGAAACGGTGACCCGTCGCCAGAAGGCATTGCATCCAGGGATCCTGCAGATAATCGGAAACCGTCAACATTTATGGCGAAAAAGGATTTGTTTTAATGGGTTTCTTACCGCCTTCTGGTACAACAACAGGTAAACCAGATCAGCGGCCTCCTCTTCCTCGCGAAATGCCGCAAGATGGATGTGACAGCCGTGAGAGATGAGCTCTGTAAAGGAGAAGATCACGAATGGAAAGTGGTACAGAACAAGTATGATGCGAAAATCTGGATTCTAGGGTATGAAAATCAACTAGGATATTTTACATCCGTCAGGTGCCTCTTTATTATTTGTCGCATGCTTCTTACCTGATCCCAAGTGGACATCTCATTCCAACAACGATAATACATAAATAAAGTGAGTTTCGGTTTTTCAAATTAAACTCAAACTTCCTTTCTAACGCATTATATTTCCGATTTAGCATTATCGTTAATATATTTTTTTTAATTTTTTATAATTATTATTATTTTTAAGATCAATTGATGCAGATTTGACTACTAAAAAGGTTAGCTAAACGTGAGATCTTTACTCCAATGTAAGAGGTCACGGGTTCATGGTTAATATAATTTTTTTTAAGGTCACTTGATGTAACTTCTTGGTGCAGATTTGACAACTAAAAAGGTTAGTTAAAGTGATTATGAGCTAGAGTCCTTTAGATAAGGAACTAATATTAGGGTATATTTTTGGGATTTTATATTAGGTATATTTTTGGGATTTGAGTTTAGGAAAGTTTTTTTTTAATAATTTTTCAGCACCTTCGGCTTTGGTTGTGCTTGGGCATTTTCTTGCAAGATCGTGTTCCTGTTGTTGATGAGAGAAGAGATCCAGCTCTGGCCTATTCCTTCGAGGAGGCATTGATTTTCAGGCTCGGGAGTCGCTGCTAGAGGTACATCAAGGTTGCAATCTCTTCATGAGTTTGCAAAGTCTTTGATTGGATTTCCCTATTAGCTCATGATCTGCTGGAGTTTTTCCCCTTGCAAGTTTTCATGGAGGTGGTTGTTGACCTCGATTTTTTATTTCCAAGAAGTTATTGATTTATGCATCTTCCCTGGTGTTGGGCTCGTGCTTTGTCAAGGCTCTTGTTTCTTGAGATCTTGAAGGGTGTCTGAGCCATTTCTTTGGCTACGCTCTTTCTGTTGTTGTTGGAGCGTTCTAGGATTCCTGCCTCTGGAATATCTAGTGGGAGCTCAACTGTTGTAGTTGGTAGGATCCTTCAAGCTCTTGAAAGTTTATCATTGGGGTTGCCTCCCCTGGCACGCTAGATCTTTCTGGTGCTCAGTCTCTCCCCAATGGGACCCACCTCCTCCTCTTCCACATGATTTGGAAGCCTTCAAATGACTGATTTCCACCTGTGGTAAGAGGAAAGGATGTCCATTATCGCATAGATTCGTGAAGAAAGTTGGCATACCCTCGATTGAATTGCCAGCTAAACGAATTTGTTGAACGGCTTCAAATCTTGCTAAGATAGGGCTTATTGGTCAATTTACAAGTCGTTGGCCTTCTCCTAAGGCTATTGATGGATGGGTTCAGAGAAACGGGAGGCCCTTAGTCACTGAAGGTATTCGAAATCACTTCGTAGGCAGAGGTTACTACGTTTTTGTATTTGATTATGCTGAGAATCATGATCTAATATTTCGAAATGGTCCTTACTTCATGGACCCTCATGGGCTCTATTTGAATAAATGGACTCCTGATTTCGATCCTACCCAAGATGTTTTGTCTATTGTTCTAGTTTGGGTAAGGCTCCCTCACTTACCTTTACATTGTTGGAACTCAGAATCCCTGGAAGCCAGTGGGAATAAGCTTGGAAAATACATCAATAGGGTAGAAAGAAAAGATCAATATTCATGTGCAAGAATCTGCGTTGAAGTGGATTTAGAGATAGGACTACCATATGCTATCAAGTTAATAGTAGTTGAATGGTCTCATATTTAGGAGCTAGACTATGAACAAAATCCTTTTAAGTGTCGGTTCTTCCATGGTTATGGCCATTTTGCCCGAAACTCCAAGAAAAAATCAAAAGAAGATCTTGAAAGAGAGAAGGATGATCAGTGGACACAAGTTCAGAAACCAACAGAAAGAATGGCAGAGAAGGAAAGACTAGGAACGGAACTTCAGTTGATGGGAAGACCCTTCCTAAAACACAGGATGTAGAATATCCCAAAGCTTTTTCTAATCATTTTGTTGTTTCAAGTTTTTCTGTAGATATCCATGTTCTTGAAGAGGGTGAATTTCAACAACTAGAAGAACAAGATGGGGAAGTTGAAACAATCACAGGACCAGTAGATAGATCTGGAGAAGCAATTCCATAACTTCCTAGAGTTGGTGAATCCTTGTAGCAAAACCACTCTTCTCCGATTGGGGCCAAATTCTTCGTCTTATGTTGAAATAACTAAGAAGAAACTGGTTGATAGTTCAGGCTCATCAGATGAAGACTCTATTGAGCAATTGTCTAAAAGAGCAGGCAGAAAGTCCTGAAAGGAGGCTAGAGAAGAAGAGGCGGAGAGATTAAAGATGCAGGACAGCCAGTCCACTATTGAAATGTCACTTGGAAGGAGTAAGAGGACCAGACCTCCAAAGGGAGTAATAACTCCCTCTCTCCCGGGTCAGTAATGCAGATCGTCTCTTGGAATTGCAGGGGATTGGGGAACCCAATCAAAGCTGAAGCAGTCAAAGATTTATGAGAATGGACCCTCCTAACATTCTCTTGCTTCAAGAGACAAAAATAGAAGAGGAATCTCTTCTCCTCTTAAGTAAATGTAAATGGAAATTGAACACTGGCAAGGTTGTCAGTGCAAGAGGTACATCCGGGGGCCTTTCAACTCTATGGTGTGAGGAAAAATTCCAACTCAAAAGCTGCTATGTCACCCAACACTGGATTTTTACAGAATTCTTCCATATCTCTAATAAGATCTCCTTTACTCTATTCAATTGTTATGTTCCTTTTAATTTCAATGAAAATAAAGACTGTTGGAAATCGATTTTAGACTTTTTAGAAAGTTTCTCTCCTTCAAACACCATAATTGTTGGGGATCTCAACATAACTGTAGCTCCAAATGAGAAAAAAGGAGGAGCTCGTGGCAAGGATCCACTCCAAGATACGATTGAGGCAATAATCCAAGCCAACGATCTGTGTGATTTCAAGCCAAAGAAGGGACGGTTCACTTGGTCTAATAACATAGTTGGGGCCGCTAATATTGTTGCTTGTTTGGACAGGTTCCTCGTCCAAAGTTCCTTAATGGATGGGAAATTCATAATCTCATAAAAAAATTTGCCCAAACTTTCATCAGATCACCACCCTATTTCTTTGAAGTTTGAAAGGGAAGAAGACCTTGGGCCAATTCTGTTTCACTTCAACCCTCTTTGGATTGAAAGAGATGACTTTTTGGAAATAGTGGCTCAAGCATGGGCTCAATATGTTGACGGATCCCCCAGTTTTGTTTGGGAGCAGAAACTTAAGAACACAAAATATGCATTGAAAAAGTGGGCAAAAAATACACTCAATACTCCGACCAACAGCAGGCAAGAGAAAGTGCTAGAGTTATATGAGATCCAGTGAGAAATGGAAGCAAGTGAAATTACAAAATATCAGTTAGCTCTTGAATAGTTTGCACAAATTAAAACATCTCAATCCTTCCGACAGGAAGTGGAATACCTTCGGTTGAAGCCTCAAAGTCTCTGGTTGCAAGCGAGAGATAAAAACTTAGCTTTCTTTCATCGCCAATGCAAAGCTAGATTTTCACTGAATTATATTTCGGAAATCTCCATAGGTGAGGGTGAAATTATAAAAGGTCATGAACATTTAAAACAGGATGCAAAAAGAAACTTTCAGCAACTGTTTCACGAGGATGGAAACTCTGACAGTGAAGTGTTTGCAGATTTTTTGGCTAATATTCCTTCTCTTGTCAGGCCAGAGTGTAATGTTCGCCTAATGAAACCCTTCTCTGAAATAGAAATTTTGGATGTCATATGGACAATGGAGCCGGATAAAGCTCTTGGGTCAAATGGGTTTTCTTTCCATTTTTATAGAGCCTGTTGGAAAATCATCAAAACATATATGATCTGCATAGTGACAACCTTTCAAAATAAAGGCAAAGTGGGAGGATGTACGAACTCTACATTTCTTGCTTTAATCCCAAAGGAAGTTAATTCTAAAACTTTCGACAGGTTTAGTCCTATTTCTCTTTGTAATGCCTCCTATAAAATCCTCACCAAATGCTAGCTAATCATCTTAAGCTCTTGTTAAGAAAGTTGATTTCTCCTCTACAGAGGGGGTTTTGTTAAAGGTAGGCATCTAGTTGATAATGTAATTCAAGTTCAAGAAGCCCTTCATTCAAGTTTCCAAAGGAAGGAGAAAGGAATATTAATCAAGCTGGATATGAAAAATGCATTTGATCAAGTAAAGCTTTCCTATATCTATCAAGTCCTTCTCTCTTTTGGTTTCAACTCTGAGTTTGTAAATCTGTTAAAAGCTTGTACAAACAAGCCCTGGACTACGCCTCTGGTCAGTGGTAGACCTTCAAAAAATTTCCAAGCAATAAGAGGACTCCGTCAAGGATGTTCGCTGTCACCTTTTCTCTATATCTTGATGGTTGAAACTCTTAGCAGAAAAATTACCGTGGAAAAGGAAGCAGGATACATTCCAGGCATTAAGATTGCTAGGGGTGTGGACCCAATAAATCACGCCCTCTTCATGGATGATTCTCTCCTTCTTGGAGGGGCCTCATTAAAAATTGCTTGTGCTTTCAATGAAGTGCTTCAAAATTTCTGCCTTATTTCAGGAGCTTTGATAAACAATTAAAAAAGTGTTGTTTATGGTTGGAACGTAGACCATTAAGCAATCCTTTGAATAGCAAATTCTTTGGGTTTCCCTGGATATGATAAGTGAGAGAAGATCAAGTATCTGGGCTTGCCTCTAACTCTTGGATTGAGCCCTCCTTCTCTTTGGCTCGATGTTTTAGCCAAGATAAAAGCCAAAATTGCTTCTTAGGGTGGTCAGTGGTTAAGCAAAGTTGGAAAATTGATTTTGATTAAGGTAGTTCTTTTATCCCTTCCCATCTTTCAATCCTCTTTATTGCTTTCTCCTAAGTCTATCACATCTCAAATATCCAAACTTTTGCGAGACTTTCTATGGAATGGCGACAAAGGAAACCAGAACAAGATGCATCTGGTAAGTTGAGACATCATTAAAAGACATATTTTAGAAGGTGGATTGCAAATTCGTGATCCTAGATTGGCTAATCTGGCAATGGGAGGTAAACTCATTTAGCAGCTATACACTGATAAAAATCATTCGGTTAGTAAGATCTTTTGGATGAAGTATTTAAAGGGTGGCTCTTTGAGAAATCTATCAACTTCAAATACTTCCTCAGGCATAGCTATCTAGAACTTATGCAGAAAAAGGAATTGACAATTTCAACCAACATCTCTATAGAATCCCTGGCAATGGGAAGAGGATCCTTCTATGGGATGATAAAATTTATGGAAATTCTCCTCTTTCCTCTGTCATCGCGTTGGAAGAAATTAAGGACTAGCTATCTAATAAAGGTATGTTACGTCTGGTTGATATTTGCTCTTGGGACAGTGCTAGAAACTAGGAAGATTGGTCCATTCCAGAGCTCCCAGAGCATCTCAATTCCAAAAACCTTGGTTGCTCTCTTCTCTTATAGGACTCCCTCCCATTCATTGATCTGATAAAGATAAATGGGGATGGGGACAAACCGACACTTACTCAGTTGCTCAAGGATTCTCAGTTTCACAAACTGCTCATGTCTCTAATCTACCTCCTGCGATTTGGAAATCAGTCTGGTCCACTTATTGTCTCCCCGAGGTAAACTTGTTCACTTGGTTGCTTATGCATAATAATGTCTCGACTGGCGATAATTTGATCAAACGAGGATTTCATGGAGCCTTTAAATGCTGCTTTTACAACTCAACTTTTGAAACGGCGGATCATATCTTTATTAATTGTCCCTTCTCTCAAACCGTGTGGGAGATGGTCACTAACGGATTGAACGTCTCTATTCCAAGTCAAACTTATGTTGTTTCTCTTTATTCATGATGGAAGGAACGCAGTCCACCAACAAAAGATAAAACTGTCAAATGGTTTAAATTCTAGCAAGCGACCCCCAAATTTATCTGGTGGAAATTATCGATTTCCAAAAACAATTGGATTTTTAATGATCTCCCCTCGACTCCTCGGCTTGTGGCTTTTAAAATTAAAAATATTATTGCAGAGATTGTGTTGATTGCATGGGCAGACCCGGGTTTACTATAATCAATCAACAACACCCCTAACTCACTGGCCCTTTCGGTGACAGACCGCGAAGCGATCTGAAGTCTCACTCGAAGTGAATCTAATGGGTTGGCCAAGACTCAAGTGTCTTGGACCAGGTTCTGCGCATCCTACTTCTCTTCTCTTACTCCTGTGAGTCACGAGATCAGCTATATCGGCGCATCGCGCGTCCCCTTCTACTCGCAGCACTTTTAGCCGTGCGATTCTTATCCACGCGCAAGTCGCACGGTTCCTTCCCACGTCGCACAACTTCCACTTACTCACAATATCTCCAACCTTATCGCATCTCTGCGCACCGCGGGACACCCAACCTCTCCTCAACGCTAAGCCCTCAGCTCGCAGTATCGCGCACCACAGCTCCTCTGCCGGTGCGATATCGCCTCTTTGCGATATCTTACCACTACGACTTTGCACTCTTAGCGTTGACTGTGTCGATGTGCGAAACTCTACTTCCCAGAAGTTATATTGTGATTAAATGGTCATTAGAAATAGACGTAAAGGAGTCTTTAAACAGCTTACTAAAATACTTCAACTTATCTCTATCTTCCTGCATTACCGTGAGCTGAACAATACATACATTCACTTACTGCAACTAACATTATATGCATGATAACCAGTAATAATAAGCAAGTACAATCACATTCATGCAACACATAACACGCAGATTTAACGTGGTTCACCCCCAGGATGGGAGCTACGTCCACCAAACTGTGCTTCTATTATATATCTTGAGGGAAGTTAGCACAGTCTGTTGCACCGCATATGCAGCGCGAGATCTCTTCTAGATCTCTAGCCTATTTCCATCTCTATATTGCCTTTCTTTCTATATATCATTCCCTCTTTGTCCTCTCTATGGATGGTTACATACAGACTCAAATGACTCACAGACAAGCTAGGTGTCTGGATCGTTACAACACAGTCTGTCTGACTGACTCCTGAGTCTACTTCAAAAATAATCAACTGACCAACTAACGACTCATCCTACGAACCAACCAACCCTTTACAATACAAAATACAAGCTTTTATAGGCGGCCCAAAGGTCTCGCCATTACAACACTGTGGGCCTGTCCCAATAGTAACCCAAACCCTAATTAGTGACAGTCGGTCCTCTCTGTCCTTGAGGTAGCCGCTTCCCGTCACACCACAGCTCTCTGCAGTATTCCATGCTTCCCGGCACTGACCATGGGTACTATGCACCGCTTCTCTGTTTTCTGTCCTTCGCCTTCAATGCTTGAGCCTCGTTGCTCCTTCTTCTTTATGAGGGTCACTGAGCCCTCTTGTCTTCCGCCGCTGCCTTCAATGCAGTGGGTGAGCTCTCCCTTCTCGGCCGCTCAGGTACCGTTGCCTTTCTTTGACTTTCGCATCCCAAAAAGTCATGGTTTTCGGCTCTGCTCTCCAGCTGGAATCGTGCTACGGCGTCGTAGCTCTGCCTTGTCTTCTTTCCGCCAAAACTATATCTTTCCGCCAAAACTAGCAGCTTCTTCTGTAGCTGCGGGACCCTACTCCAACAGTCCCCTAACACTTACTTGTGGCTCGTCCTCGAGCCACCTGCAACAGGATTCTCCTGCTGCAACTTATCCTTCGCCTCCTGCGAAGTGCGCTGTAACCTGTCTTGAAGTCCTGCGACTTCATTCTTCATCTCCTCGACGCGTTCTCTTGGAATTTCGGTAACTTAGTTCGCTGGGCTCTCTTATCCTTTCTGCCCATAGTCACGGTTTTGCTCTCTTTGCTCTTTCCTCTCTATGAGCGCTCTAGTGTTTGAGAAGTGTTCCACAGATATCCTTTCCTTTTTATCTGGGTTAGAACTTTTATCACAAGGAAAATCTGTATCTTCCCGCCTTCTCAAACACTTCCTTTCATCTAGAGCCTCGTGGATGGAGAAGAAGCAACCCATGAACTCCGCTCCAAGAACAAGCCTTTGTCCTCGTTCTGGAAGTCTCCCCTCCGATGGGTTGGCAGTCTTCTTCCACTTCTCTTCTCTTTGAAGTGGTCCAGATCCACATGCTGCCTCTGACCCTCAGGTTTCTGTTTCAGTACCTTCGCAATCTTTCGTGCTTTTCTTAGCTGATCAGATAGGTCAGCGATTTTCTCCCGTTGCTTTCTTTTTCTCATTTTTACCTTTCTCCTAGCGGGAGATTTCTTCTCATCATTCTTTTGCTCTGCTTTCTTATCTTCAGTGATCGGCTCAGCATTCTTCTTCTCCTTAGCAGAGACTTTAGTGACAACTTCTACTTCTGGCGCTTGACTCTTCATCCTTAGCGACTGTCTAACTTGTGCTGTCTCTAATTTCACAACCTTGGGTGGCGCCGTCATGGCGAACGCACGGCCAGTACGTTCTTTCTAAGCTTTACTTCTATAGGTTCGGCCTCAGTCAAAATCCGCTTGGCTCAATACTTTGGGCGTGCAGTGGCTTTGAACTCTGGAAGTCACTGTACTCTACAACTTAATTGGCTCTGCACAGGGGACACTTAGCACTGCCTTGCCTAGCTCTCGAGATTTGGCAATTGTACCCTTCCTACTTGAAGGATGTCTGCTTTTATGCCGAAGGCATACTACCGGACGCAACGGTCCTCCTGGGTCAACCCCGTTGGTCATCATAATTACTTGGACGAGACCCTACTCGTCATTCTGATCTGTCATAATTGCTGAGATCTGATCACGTGTCCCTCAAAGCGTGCATATCCAGGCACCGGTGTCGTCGGAGATTTACCAAATCTGGAAAATTTATTATACTGCTGCCAAATCTACGGTAGGGGATACCGGTCATTTCTTCATTAACTACCTGTCAGATAGTGACTTGACTAGCCCACTGTCGGTTGCAAACTGGGTACGTGGCAGGGGGAAACATCTTACTGCTGTGATGTAACTCCGCATCACCTGCGCGAACAAATAGTGTTAAAAAAATAATTTTTTTTTTTTGGTGTAGACTCATTCCCGGTGCGATGCCTCCTTTCAACTACACTGGACATCTGCATCGCCATAAACTGTTCATGCTAGGGCTGATAGGTGGGGAGGCTGTCACTATAGAGTTTAAGCCTACTGTCGTTAATCCATGTGGGCAAGAGCTCCCCGTTCAGCTGGCTGAGCTGAACGGCACCTCCTTCTGTGACTTGTTGGATCTGGTATGGCCCCAGCCAATGCGTCTTAAACTTCCCTGGGAACTTGATGAATTTGCTGTCATAGAGGAGCACCAGGTCTCCGGTCTGGAAAGTCTTATTCTTAATGTGTCTGTCATGCCAAGCTTTTTCTCGGGCCTTCTGCACTCTCTGCTGGAATCCAGCAATGAACCGGTCTTCTTCTAAGGCAAGCAGCTGTGCTAACCTTGCTTCGACTGTGTCTGTATCAGTCATCCCGGTAATCTGAGCGATTCTTAAACTGGGGAGAATATACTCCATAGGCATAACAGCCTCTTGTCCATATACCAAGCTGAAAGGTGTGTGTCCCGTAAGTTTCTTGCATGTGGTTCTGTATGCCCATAAGACAGCGTTAACTCTGAGGTCCCAATCATTCCTATGGCTATTACAGATCTTAGTAAGAGCATTTTCTAAAATCTTATTGAAGGCCTCTACTGTACCATTAGCCTGCGGGTGGTAGGGAGTGCTCTTATGGTGCTGAATCTGGAATTCTTCTGTTAATGCCTCTATAGTACTGTTCAAGAAATGTGTACCTTGATCACTCATCAAAATTATTGGGCATCCAAACCTGCTGATGATGTTTTCAAAAAGGAACTGTGCAGCTGTATCAGCATCACAATTTCTTACTGCTTTTGCCTCTGCCCATCTGGCGAGGTACTCTGTTCCGGTAATAATATATCTCGCACCAGTGCGCTTCCCTAGTGGGTTGATAGGACCCACAAAATCTATAGCCCATTTGTCAAATGCGTGCAACGTGACCTGCGGTCGCAGCGGCATTTCATCGCATCGCGAGGGTTTTCCTACCCTTTGGCAGATATCGCAGCATCTGCAAAAGTCCTTGGTGTCTTTGTGCAATGTAGGCCACCATAATCCTACCTCTAAGATTTTCTGCGCAGTCGATTTTCCAGCGAAATGACCTCCTGCGGTTCCTGAATGAGCCTCTTTGATAATAGCGTCTTTTTCGTGCGGCATCACACATCTGCGTAGAACTTCATCCGGGCCTAACTTATATAGGCATCCTACAATGAGGGTGAAGTCTGCTGCCTTAACAACCAACTGTTTCTTTTGCTGCTTAGTAAACTCATCAGGTGCTACTCCTGTGGTGAGGAATTGAATAATGTCGGCATAGTACTCATCTGCAATCTATATGGAAAACAACGGCGCATCTGGCAAATTGTCTTCTAGGTTACTGGGCTCTTCTCCTGAGTCTAACCGCGACAGATGATACGGTCCTGCATTCAGTCTTCCTGGTTTCACAATGATTTCGAAATCATACTCCTGGAAGAGGAGTAACCATCTGCAGATTCTCCCCCCTAACACTGGTTTATTG
>LPNX010326148.1:340824-373312 GCA_001517045.1 Pseudotsuga menziesii
TTCTGACTGACTGGGGTACTACCACTCAGTGGTGTAGGTGAAGGTGCTGTAGCGGGAGTAGGTACTGACTGTGAGCTACTAGATGGAGTACCTACGGGGTTATTCTGAGTCCCTGTCTGCTTCTGTGGAGTATAGGGGTGGTAAGGGATACCCCCCTCTGGTTCTTCTGTGGTGCTAGGGCTCTGTTGTCTAATACTGTCTGAACTGTCTTTAAATACAGGAGAACTAAAATCTAATTTATACTTCTTTCCACTACGTGTTCGTCCAATGTCATCAAAATCACTTTCAAACTCTTGTGACATTACTGTCTTTACTTATTCATCTGAGACTAGATCCATTGTTCCTTTTTCATATAGCAGCATCTTAAGGGACAAGTTTAGATATCTTAGGTACTTACCACGATATCCTCTGAAGAAGTATCGTTCAGCTGCGCTGAAGCTCTTTCTCTGGTCAACTGCAAATTCTGTAACAAAGCCTTCTAGCACACTTGTCAGCCAGAAGTCCACTGCTCTCGTAATCGGATTGTCGAGGTTCTGCACGGTCTGAATCAGCTCCGGTGTCTAGACAATGTGTCTTTTCTTCTTGAATATGTTCTCATCTGTCAACTTGGATAACCAGTCGAAAAGCTCGTTTCCATAGGTTGCAAAAAATATAGCGTGTATGTCTGAAGCGATATGCTTTTCTAACCAGGCCTCCGTGCTCAGTTTCGGACTCCGATTCTCTTTCTTGGCGAACTCCCTTAAGTCTGAATCCAGCCACTGGTGAAACTCTTCTCTAGTAGGATGCCAACAGAACGTTAACTCCCAGTCGTTCAAACCGGCAACAGAACCATTTGTTGATTGCATGGGCAGACCCGGGTTTACTATAATCAATCAACAACACCCCTAACTCACAGGCCCTTTCGGCGACAGACCACAAAGCGATCTGAAGTCTCACCCGAAGTGAATCTAATGGGTTGGCCAAGACTCAAGTGTCTTGGACCAGGTTCTGCGCATCCTACTTCTCTTCTCTTACTCCTGTGAGTCACGAGATCAGCTATATCGGCGCATCACACGTCCCCTTCTACTCGCAGCACTTTTAGCCGTGCGATTCTTATCCACGCGCAAGTCGTACGGTTCCTTCCCATGTTGCACAACTTCCACTTACTCACAATATCTCCAACCTTATCGCATCTCTGTGCACCGCGGGACACCCAACCTCTCCTCAACGCTAAGCCCTCAGCTCGCAGTATCGCGCGCCGCAGCTCCTTTGCCGGTGCGATATCTTACCACTACGACTTTGCACTCTTAGCGTTGACTGTGTCGATGTGCGAAACTCTACTTCCCAGAAGTTATATTGTGATTAAATGGTCATTAGAAACAGACGTAAAGGAGTCTTTAAACAGCTTACTAAAATACTTCAACTTATCTCTATCTTCCTGCATTACCGTGAGCTGAACAATACATACATTCACTTACTGCAACTAACATTATATGCATGATAACCAGTAATAATAAGCAAGTACAATCACATTCATGCAACACATAACACGCAGATTTAACGTGGTTCACCCCCAGGATGGGAGCTACGTCCACCAAACTGTGCTTCTATTATATATCTTGAGGGAAGTTAGCACAGTCTATTGCACCGCATATGCAGCGCGAGATCTCTTCTAGATATCTGGCCTATTTCCATCTATATATTTCCTTTCTTTCTATATATCCTTCCCTCTCTGTCCTCTCTATGGATGGTTACATACAGACTCAAATGACTCACAGACAAGCTAGGTGTCTGGATCGTTACAACACAGTCTGTCTGACTGACTCCTGAGTCTACTTCAAAAATAATCAACTGACCAACTAACAACTCATCCTACGAACCAACCAACCCTTTACAATACAAAATACAAGCTTTTATAGGCGGCCCGAAGGTCTCGCCATTACAACACTGTGGGCCTGTCCCAACAGTAACCCAAACCCTAATTAGTGACAGTCGGTCCTCTCTGTCCTTGAGGTAGCCGCTTCCTGTCACACCACAGCTCTCTGCAGTCTTCCATGCTTCCCGGCACTGACCATGGGTACTATGCACCGCTTCTCTGTTTTCTGTCCTTCGCCTTCAATGCTTGAGCCTCGTTGCTCCTTCTTCTTTATGAGGGTCGCTGAGCCCTCCTGTCTTCCGCCGCTGCCTTCAATGCAGTGGGTGAGCTCTCCCTTCTCAGCCGCTCAGGTACCATTGCCTTTCTTTGACTTTCGCATCCCAAAAAGTCATGGTTTCCGGCTCTGCTCTCCAGCTGGAAACGTGCTACGGCGTCGTAGCTCTGCCTTGTCTTCTTTCCGCCAAAACTAGCAGCTTCTTCTGTAGCTGCGGGACCCTGCTCCAACAGACTGTTTGTAAATCGTTGGCCTCTTCTTCCCTGTCCTTTGAGATCATTGTGTTGGGACTTAGAAACACGGTCTGCATTAAACCTGGTAGCTCCCCCTCCTGGCGTGTGCGTTGCAATGTTGTTGCATTTAACGCATGGTGGATGAGCTCCCCTTCAGCGACAATCTTTTTTGACGATGGATGTCCAAGGGGAATCCTGGGATATCTGGCGCTGGGGGATTGGTTATATCTCTGGATAGATTGACTGAAACCAATTTTAGTTAGGGCCTTGGATTTATGTCGAATAACCAGGCTAAAAGTTACAGTCTTTTGAAGGCGTTCCATATTGCTAAGGAGCATGGATACAAGTCAATCCAAATCCATGGAGACTCTAAGTTGTTGATCAAAGTTCTAAATTCAGAGTATCATTTTGATAATTCTGTTTTGAATAAATCATTGCAAAGAATTCAAAACCTTTTGAAAGGGTAGCATCTTTTCACATTCTTGATGAGTTAAATAAAACTACAGATGCATTGGCAAATAAATCCCGTCTGCTGCCTCAAGGCATCCTTAGCTTAAATGGAGAACCCTGATTTTTTTTTTTCCAATTCCTTAACTAAGATTCAATTTGTTGAATTTGGTCTATTCGGGAGAATCATTCTCACATTGTAAGATTTTGTACATTCTTTGTTCTTTTCGATGTAGTTTGAAAGTTGTTTGTGTAATTGGTTGATTGGCAATTGCCAAATCAGACCTGTTATTCCTAAAAAAATAAAAATAAAAAATCCGTTTGAGTTAAAAAAAAAGTGATTATGAGCTAAACCTCATATCTCTACTAAAAAGGTTAGTTAAAGTGATTATGAGCTGAACCTCAGATCTCTACTCCAATGTATGAGAGCTTATGGGTTCGGCACTAATACTTTCAAATCCTTGAAATGAGAGAAAGTGCTCAGGAGTTTACCTAATAATTATATTCCAGGGATTATATATATATAATAGCATTTCTAGTATTAAATATATAAATATTTTTGTTTTGATTTTTATTATATAATTATCAACATATTATATTATTAAGTTTTTTTAAAACTCTTCACCTTCATGAGGAATTTAGTTGGACGGACCTAAGGTTTATGCAAGCACCTTAGTTCAAACCTAATTTTCTCTATGTATATACAGGGTAAAGACATGGATCATTATGACAAAGAAGTTGATTCCTCGATAAAGGGAGGAATCCCATATTTTTTGTAGGCCAACGGGGTAAGAAGTAGTTATGGCATCGAAGGATACGATTCAAGAATCAACCCCAACAATGACCTCAACATGGTGGGTACTACTCTATCCTCGGGGTCTCATCTATCTCCTTTTATTTACTCGCACATGAGAATCTAACATTTTGAAATTCCAAGGAATTGGAAGAGACATAGATTCCGATAGAGAAAGAGATTGTTGTAGGAGTTTTAGTTTATTCAAGGGAAAAGAAGAAAAATAATAAGAAAGGTGTAAAACAAAAGAGTAATTTAGAGAGATTAGTTATGGGTGATGACATCAAATTAAATGAGGTAGTTGATATGGTAGCACAATCAATGGTGGGTCAAATTTTTGGCAAGTAGTTTAGTGTGGCTAGTATTTGAGATTGGATTGCCAAGATGTGGGAGTCGATAATCAACTACTCACCAAATGTTGTTTTCTTGGCACGAGGTTGGTTGGAGTTCCCTTTCAAATCAGTTAAGGATGCAAATGTTATTATGTTTATGATTTGGCATAGGGAGCATACCCCTTTACTCTTAAAAATATGGTCGCACTCTTTTGATGCTTAGTTCAAAATATTGGACCAAGTTCCCTAATGAGTGAAGCTCCTTGGTTTTTCCATCTAGTATTGATCAATTGAAGTCCTAGGAAACTCGCTCGTATAGTTTTTGGAGGATGACACGAGTTTCCTTAAAACCCATAAAATGTCGATGGCTAAGATTTTAATCGAGGCCAATCTCAAAGATGGTCTAGTGGTTCAGCTTGTCATTAAGAGGGGTTCTTAATCTTTTAACCAAATCTTGGATTATTGTGGTCCCTTTCCATTGTTTTAGATGTCACAAAATAGGAAACCTAGTTGAGGATTGTGCCATTCCCTTTTAATAAGAAACAATGGGTACAGAAACTGATGGACCCAATTCCTCTAATGCAAAAGGAGGGACCCATTCATTTTGGAGTTGGGGAAGAATTGATGAATGCTAAGGTTTTCATCGACCAAAGTTCATGTTTTGTGTGGAGGAGCCTACTACTAATGGTAATAATGTAGGCCTTGACACAATAAGGAATGTTTGTTCAAAGGAGAATTCACAAACTCTGAAGATTTCTTTAGAATTAGGTATGTCAATTTCTGGGTTGATTCCCTTGAAAATTTCTTATGACCTAGTTGATGGAAAATGTTTGGCTCCTTGTACGGACCATTTAAAGGAACCTCTATTAATATTATTGAGTGGGAAAGATCCCAGTATGGATAATCTTATTGACCTAAACCACCCTTTAAAGTCTTTGAGCTTATGGGATCTCCATATTGAGAGGACCAATCCTTTGGGTAATCTTAGGGATGAAGATATTTATAAGTCTTAGGAGATTCCCAAGTCATTATCAATTTCTCTATGGGTAAGGCCCAAGTGAATTCCTTGGAATTAAACCATTGACTTGTAAATATCAAATTTTTGATGCAAGAGTTCTCTTGGTTATCTTTCAACCATATTTACAGAGAACTTAATAAGGAAGTCGATTCACTCTCAAAACTTGATATGGGAGCTATGGACGGTAGAATTCAGTTTTCTTATTATTCTACTAAATCTATTATAAGAACAGGATATGTGAGGTTTTTCTAAGTATGTCTTTGAACTCTGTGAGTTTTTGGTGTTCGGTGGAAGACTTGTGTCCTTTTCTATGTTTCAACCTCAGTATAGGTTGGTAATTTTTGTTGATCTGTATGCATGTAATAGAGGGGGATGGACTGCCAGTCTGTAACTGGTGTATGTAGTCCTTTTTTGGTTTTGCATATCTATTTCTGGATCTCTAACTTATATGTAAATTTGACACAACTTTTTATCAATACAAAGTTGTTCTTTATTACTGAAATAAAATAAAAAAATAAAAAATAAAAATAAAAACTAGTGATCAAAATTTTCCTATGGAGCAAGAGAGTAGATACAATTTAAGGTAATGTAAATTGTTTCTCCTTTTGAGGAAGGGGGAATATGTGGTGGCATTACTATGAACTTGGGGGGATAATTAAGTGGGGTGGGGCGTTGCAGATGACCCTTTATCTCTCATGCACAAGAGAATGTGGCTACTAAAACTTGGTATGGTAAACAATATTTTATGTTAAGGGTTCTTTGAGAAAATAACCCTCAAGACGATGTTCTCTAATGATCTGCTTATATATAGATTGCAAAGTTTTGGGTAGCTCCTTGGTCTACCCATTTAGTATTGGTCAATTGAAGTCCTTGGAAACTCTCTTAGGTAGTTTTTGGAGGCTGACATGAGTTTCCTTAAAACCCATAGAATGTCCATGGCCAATATTTTAATCAAGGTCAATCTCAGAGATGGTACGACAGTCGATATTGTCAATAAGAAGGGTTTGTAATATTTTAACCAAATTTTGGATTGTTGTGGTGTGTTTCCATTGTTTGTAGATGTGACAAAATAGGACACTTAGTTGAGGATTGTGGCCTTCCCTTTAATAAGAAACAATGGGTAAAGAAATTGATGGAACCAATTCATTCAGTGCAAAAGGAGGGACCCATTCATTTTGTAGTTGGGGAAGAATTGATCAATGCCAAGGTTTGCATAAAAAAAAGTTCATATTTTGTGTGTAGGAGCCTGCTATTGATGGTAATAATGCAGGCCTCAATACTAGAAGGTATTTTTGTTCATAGGAGAGTTCACAAAATCTGAAGTTTTATTTGGAATCAGGTATATCCATTTTTGAGTTGATTCCCCCAAAAAATTTATTTTGAGCTATTTGATGGAAAAGGTTTGGCTCCTTGTAGGGACCATTTAAGGGAACCCATATCAGTATGATCAGGTGGGAAAGATCCCAATATGGATAATATTAAGGATAATCTCCATGTTGGGAGGACAAATCTTTTGGGGAACGTTGGGGATGAATATATCCCTGCTCCATGTCCTTAAGAGGTTGAAACTAGAGATCAAAATTTCCCTATGGAGCAAGAGAGTAGATATAATTTAAAGTAATGGAAAATTGTTTCTCCTTACTATGAATTTGGGGAGAAAATTAAGTGGGTGGGCCATGGAAGATGATCATTTATCTCTCATGCACAAGAGAAGGTGGCTACTAAATTTTGGTATGGTAAACAATCTTTTATGTTAAGAGTTTTTAGAGAAAAATCCCTCAAAATGATGCTCTCTCATGATTTTCTTATTCCTATATTGCAAAGTTTTGGGAAACTCCTCTAAAAATATTGCCCTCGGGAGGCGTGTTGAAGTATAAAAGCATGGGATTATTTTGCTTCAATAGACAATGAGCGAAGGGGGTTCTTTGGTGATTGAAGTGAGGAAACTCCCTATGGGTTGGGACTTTACATTCTTGGATGCGCTAGGTTGTTCTGGTGGTCTTATTACTGGATGGAATACATGTGTTTTTTTGTCCTAATATGTGATTTGTGGTTTTAGGTCTGGCTTTGACTCTATCCTCTTACGACTTGGGTAAGAGGCTTACATTATTGAACTTGTATGGGCATTATAATGAGAGGTATTTTTTTGGGATGGCCTATTTAGGAAGGATTTCTTGTTGATGGTGACATTATGTTAGGGGGTGGTCTAAATTTCTCCTTGGGGAGAGTTGAAATATGGGGTAAAGTGGCATAGGTTGACCTTTTAACATATTATTTTATACAATGATTCGATGATTGGGGCTCCTTGATGTAGCCCAAATTAAGATTTGACCCACACGGAGGAATAAGTGGGTCGGAGATGATAGAATAACAAAGTGACTTAATATGCTTATAGAATCGGGTAGTGGGTTGGTGTGGGAGGTGAATCATACCACTTTGTTATTCTCTTGGAGATGGTCATGGTGGGGAATAAGCATCCTTCTCCCTACAATTTTAGTCCCTCTTGGCTTGAAAAAGATGATTTTGTCTCTTTGATAAAGGAGAATTGGGCCCCCTTTGAAGAAACTAGAGATGAATCAATCACTATTTAGTTTGGAGAAAATCTCAAGAATAGCAAACAAGTTGTTATCAAATGGGATCATGAGAAGAAGTTGAAGGACAACAATAATTTGCAGGAAGTGGAGTCTCAACTTGAGGAGTTGTATGCTTAGGATTTGGCTAGTTTTATTTCACATGATATAAAAAATGAAATGAATGCTTTGGAGGTGAGGAAGCAAATATTGTTAGCATACAAGGAGGGTACTTGGTAGCTAAAAAGTAGATCCATATGTTTCCAAAAGGGTTATGACAACAACAAGTTTTTACATCAATTCGCAAATAATCATAAAAAAGATGACTCTGTTTGGAAGTTGAAGGATGGCAACAGTGGGGAGGCCTTTAGGTTCAAAGATCTTGCTAGGATGGGTATGAAGCATTTTGAAAGGCTTTACAAAGATAAAAATAGAGTGAACATAACATATATTGTTCGTATGACAACTTTATTTCCAAGTTTTGTATATGAGGAGGATAATGGTAAGTTGATGGAGGTGCTGTCGAAGGATGAGCTAGAAGAAGTTATTCACAATTTTAAAAAAGACAAAAGTTTTGGTCCAGATGGGTATCAATCGAATTATTTCTCAGCTTCTATGAAATATGTGGTGAATACCGTTTACAAGTCTTTGAGGAATCAAGGCGGAGTGGTAAAATTTTAGTCACATTCAACACTACTTTCATTTCTTTAATTCCAAACTCGAACTATCCCCAATCTTTTGATGATTTTAGGTTGTTCTCTTTGTGTAACCGTATTTATAAGATCATGGTCAAGATAATTGGTTTAAGGGTAAAACACATTCTTTCTTTGTATATCTCTATTCAACAGTTTGGGTTTCTCTCAAATTGGAAAATTCATAAGTGATCAATGTTTCTTAAGAGGGATTACTTTCAGTTAAGACCAAAATAATGACAACAATGATCCTAAAAATATATATTTCAAAAGTGTACAATAGGGTTAACTGGAACAATAATACGCCTTATGTTGTTTGCATTGGGGCTTATGTTTCCAATTTGTCACCTAGGTGATGAACTATGTGTCCTTTGTCTCTTTCTCAATACTGATAAATGGTTTGGACACGAGGTTCTTCAGGCTGGGAAGAGGGTTGTGTCAAGGATGTTCACTCACCCTTTTTTTCCTTATTATGGCAAAGGGGTTAAGCAAGGATCTAATATAAGCCAACAAGTTTGGGGCTAGTAAAGGTATCAAGATTGAAGTTTTTTTTTGACAAAAATGGTTATGGTTTAGATTAAAAATACAGTGGAGAAACCATTGCAAGAGATACAAACTTCTGATTTATGAAAATACCACAGTAGGTTATTCCAGCAGTTTCCAAAGCAACCCTACCCAATCAAACTTACATAATTACGTTTGAGAAGATGCATAGGAGCTCGCCTCTTAGGGAGGAGAGCTTGAATAGAGGTGGAGACTAACAAAGAGCTTATTTTTGCTTAATACAATTGCCTTATTAGCTGCTTGATCCGCTTTGGAATTTAGCTCACGTAGAATGTGAAAGAACTCTAGATGTCGAAAAGATTTTGAGATAGAGAAATTCTATTGAGCAGTCCATTTATAATTAAGTTTTGACATTGACTTGCTCCATTCATAGCCTGGATTATTAATCAAGAGTCTCCAAATACAATGGCTTCATCAATCCCCATGGCTTCCAATTGCGTAAGTCCTTTCCAAAGACCATAAGCTTCAACAACCATGTTTTTTTGTGTCATTTCCTATATTCCAGTAATATTCAATTTCAATTTTCCCTTTGGGGAAAATGATGACCCTTCCCCCTCCAACCATCCCTGGATTCCCTTTTGAAGCTCCACTAATGAAGAGTTTGAAAATTTTCCTCTCTTTCATCCAGTTTTCAAACTGAGATTGTTCCAATCTTATTTCCCAAACTTCCAACGGCCACTTAGCCATAGTTGTATCCAATTTAGAAATGTTGAAGGAGTGCAACCAATTAACTTCGTTGGTCGATAGTTTAGTCTTGTTCTTATGCAACAAAGACGCATTCAGAATTTCTCCCATAAGAGCTTGTGCTTTAGTAGCGATTTGTTCAAGAGGGTAGGCCTTGTCTTGGAAGATTCTTAGATATAGCTAAATCCATATATTCCAAAAAATAGCCAGCAATTTTTGAGTCCTTTTTAATCCAAGTCTCCATGATATGCTCGCTCCCAGCTGACAAAACATTGCTGAATATTTCATGGAAGCTTAGTATTGCCAAACCAGGGACAAATCAGAATTTCCCACCCATTTCAGACATAGGGTCACTTTAATAACCTATGTTGAATGGTTTCTTTTGCTTTCCAAGCACAGTGGGAAGCGAAATGAGCCAGTGAAACCTCTTTTTTCTAAATTGTCTCCAGTTAGTATACTTCCATGCACTAGTGTCCAACTGAACATGTCGATTTTTGGCAAACCTTTTACATTCCACCCTCTTTTATAGATCAACATATTGTTGGGAACATTTGGAAACACCGAGAACATCTTATAGCCATGCGCAGAGGTGTATTCACCAGAGATGCAACCCCAACATAGTCGATCTTTCACTCTTCTAGTCACTGGTGCTGATCCAGATAATTGCTCTAAAAATAGGTTCTTCTCTTCTTCGAACTCTATAGGGCATTCTGAGAGAGACTAACAAATCCATCGGTGGGGTGGGGCGAGGTCCCATCGAGAAATATCCCAAATCATGTTTAATCCATGACTATCTAACCAAACTTTGAATCTTGGTAGAGAGGAGAGGAGAGGCTTCCTCAGGATGGAGTCCTGCCAAAACTTACATGTTTTCCATTACTAGGAATGCAATAGAGTTCTTCTTTGAACCGAGGGAGGGTTTTCTTGTAAAGAGAAAATATGGGAGAACCTTGCTTGATCACAGGTTCAAAATCCATGCACCATAACCTTGAGCTTGAAAAATATTTGTTCCTGAGCACCTGATTGCTCTAGGAAGGCTTTGTTTCGATCAAATTCCATAGCAGTTTAGCTCCCATCGCCAAATTTTTGAATTTTAGATCTCTAATATAAAGGCCTCCTTCCATCCGAGACATTTTGATTTTCTTCCAGCTAATAATAGCAAATTTCTTCCCTCCACAGTTTTTTCCTCCTTGCCAAAGGAAGGATCTCAACAGGATTTCAATAGTGGTGAGAATTTTGGAAGGAGCCAACATAATTGAACATTGGTATAAGAGGTAGCTATTTAGAACGACCTTTATCAATACTAGTTACCCTGCAAAGTTTAGCCAAACCGCTCCCCAAACAAGGATTTTTTTCTTGAATTTTTCAATCAATGGGATCCAATCAGAGGTTTTCGGTTTTCTTTTGAAAATTGGGACCCTCGGATATTTAAAGGAATCTTGGGTAGTTGCTCCCTCAATTCCTAATATGTGAGAAACTCTGAACATCTCCCTGGGGTTTATATTCCAACTGTAAATCGAGCACTTTCTTAGATTTAGCTTGCTTCCATATGCTTGGCAGTAGGAGTCCAATTCAGTCTCGAATCTTCTAGCTATGAGCTGATTGGCGCCTCCTAGAAAAATAGTGTCATTTGCAAACTGTGCATGATTTATGTCTTTAGTTCCTCAAGCCATTCTAATGCCAATTAAGTCTTGATCCTTCCTTGCTTGCTCGAGTTGAATGCTAAGCACCGAAGCTTGGATTGCATAGAGTAGTGGAGAAAGCGGGCATCCTTGCCTCAGGCCTCGAGAGGCTTGAAAGAAGGCTGCAACCCTTCCATTGATGAGAGTGTTGGCAAGTTGTTTTGGGATAAGTCAGCTGCGCAACATCGTGGATGTTGCACAAGGTCAAAGACACCACGCAAGGTGGAAAACGACACGCAAGTCGGAGTTAGAATATTTTATGTATTTTGGTTATTTTGGACCGCATTTTGTGGATTATGGTCATTCTTTTTTAGATTTTGTTAAGAAGTAGTTAAGCAGTTAGTTAAGTGGACCATGAATGTAAAGGCACAAGCCTATAAGTAGATCTAGAATTGTGACTATTGAAGGGAGCTATTGATTGTCTGAGGTTGATATGCATGTAAAGTAAGAGCTGTGAATGAGTTGAAATTCATTGATTTGTGCACTGAAGAATTGTTTTGGAGAATCTATGTTTTGTTGCGACAACTAATATGACATGACGGAGATTGAGAAGAATCATTGTGTATTTTCCTGTTTTCCTGTTTTCTGCAATCTGAATATGAATGCAATGTGTATCTGCGACATGAATGATGCGATGTTTATCTGCTTTAAATGATGAGATACTGTTAGATCTGATGGCACATCAATTTTTTATTGTGATTTAGTTATGATAATGTGATATGTTAAATGATGATATACTTCTGTTAATGGATAAGTTGAATGGTTAGATTTGTGGAATAGATGCTGCAATAAGTGAATAAGTAGATGCACATGGTCCTCCTTCTTTTTGCAGAAACTTGGTTCCATCAGCTCTCCCTTGAACATCTCAGGTGAGACTTCATTTGCTTTGCAGGTGTTGCTGGATGGAGTAAAACTTGTATGGGCCGGTGCTCAGGGAGATCGCGGTGGTTTGTATGTCGATAAAGAGGTGAACCCCTATCAACTAGTTTTATGTAAACAAATGGTTCCGTTGCTGGGACCTTAGTGCGAAGAGGAGGGAGGACGTGTTGTAGCATCCAACGAGACCTGAGATCCAAGATTGGTTTGACCAAAAGACACGGGAGTTTGCTGAGAAAGAGAATCATAACCCTAGACTGATGACGGATAAGTGGATGGCACAGTATATGTATGATGATCCACATGAGTACTTTTTCTTTGAATTTTTGATCATCTTGTACGAGTGGTTAGCACGATTTACCTATCGCAAGACAAATTTCCAAGGAGGCGAACCAACGTCTTGGACCCCAGAATTGATCCAGGAGTTACAGGAGGTAGACAACAGAGCATCATGGGCTGTTGAAGTCTGGCTTGATAGTATCTTGGAAGGCTATATCACCGAGTTCACGGTTGATACCACTAAATCCTACAACGAAGCAGAGAGGGATTTTTTCAACGGACCAAGAGTTAGGTTCTTGTTGTCTTTGCAATTGTCTATTAAGATGCTCGTTTGCGAAAAAAAGGCATACTGAATATGCACCTCGAGTTGTAGAACTATGGTGTGCGGAGGCTGTGGATACCGAGAAGACAAGGGGGGGGGATGAATGGAATGATACGAGCTAAATGGGTGCAAGCTACGACGATACTGTGAGGGAAGCCGAGGAAGAGAGTGGTCTTATGAGAGGAGGAGCAAGGTTTCGACAAGAGAAGAGGCAAAGGACAGGGGAAGGTCTTGCTGTGATCGAAATTCAAGACCATGAAGGAATACCACATGGGACAAAGCGACCCTACAAGGATGACAAGACTCCACCCGAGTTAGAGGCAAGATCAACCCCCATCAACAACCTACCCACACCTCCGCGCACTACGCCGCACTTAGGGAGGAACACAAGTTCGACATTTTCGTGTCTAACGTGTCAACAACACTCAAATAGTAGCAGATCCATGGCTGTAGGATGGAGGCCTAGGATGACGGGCGACGATGCGAATTTAACTTTGTTCCATGGAAATGGGACTGAGGATCCAAATAAATACTGGTTCTTGTGTGAAGCTGTGTGGTTTGTTAAACAAACTACAGATGATGATGTCAAGAAGGGTCAATTGGCGATGACTCTTTAGGGTCGCACACTAGATTAGTTCATGAAAATTGTACAAGTTCCTACGAGGACTTTGATGAAGACTCTGGCAAAAGTCAGAAAAGGATTAATTAAAGAATTTAGGAAACCTAAGTCAAAAGCACAATACATTACAGAACTGAAAGAGATTAAGTAGTATCCAAATGAAACTGTTTGGGATTTTGATCAAAGGTTTAAGACACTGATGGCAAGAGTAGTGTTAGTGCCGGGATCGAGCCCATAGGTTGGGCAGAAAAGGGCTCTCTCCCGGGCAACAACAGAACCGCTTTATACTGTGCCTCTGGCCTACGTAGTCAGAGAAGGATCTCTTGCTTGTTTTTAGGGTTTACTTCACATAGGATATTTGATCAAGAACAGTCAGGAGGCCAGATTCCTGAATAGGGTGGGTGCATTAATATAAGATGCAGGTGGGACTATCAGAGTAAGGAACCATTGGGCAATGGAGTCGAAGGTCCGGGTAGGGAACATGTTGCAGGAGGTAAAGAATGGCGTAAATTTACAAATAGAGGCAAGATAGTCATCGATATTGCAATTAGGAGATATTTAGCGGGCATTTAGTAGATGAGGGGGGATAGTCCATTACGCAGAGCATCTATAGGATGAATTTTACGTAACTTTAGAAGAAAGCTTAAATGAATATTTGAAACAACAGATGGAGCATAGCATGTATGAATTCCAAATTGTTATACACTCATTTCAGACATGAAAGAAATCAACAAACTAGATTGAACACGGGATGAACATTTCATGTAAAGAAATTACATATTGAAAGAAACAACAACACATGAATCTCTGCCTTGAAAGACAATTCTTCCTCTACAAATTGATTCATAACACATAAACCATATACTACTTACAATGGAGAGCCTCATCCCTTGAAAGTTTCCCAACCAACCCCTATCTCCCTCTATCGGGAGTGTATTTATACTATTTCAGTGCTGAGGTTACTCTTCAAAACAAACCTAAAAACTATTTCCAGTCATAATCGAACGTTAATAGTCTAGAAAGTGTAACTATCGCCATGATTTACAAATATTCATAAACATTATGGAGCTATAGCGCATGGTAATGTGAACTGACAACGTAGAGCTTTATTCATCCTGGTAATGTGAAAGTGATATCTATGTTTCCTGCTGATGATCTGTTGCCAACTTGGACCATTTCAGACATGCTTTTTTTGCCTCCTTTGACCAGTCTGCCTCTTTAAGACCATGTTGCTCAAAGGCTGACAAGAGAACCCATGCTCTGCCGCTTGACCATTTTCCTAGCCCTTCTGTCATCTGTGCCCCGATGGTTGGTGCTTTCCTGGCGTAGATAGCCAGGATGGTGAAGAAACAAAATTATATGTTCACCAACCATCAATACCCCCTATCGAACTAGCTTCTCAAACCACACAACCATGGCTGTCTGTGAAAGGGAGCAACGCTTCTCGTAATTCAACCTCTATCCCCCACCGTCTATGCATTTCCATACTTCAACAATTTTGGAGGATGACACTATATAGGGCCAACCAAAATGACCTAGAGAAGGATATACTCTTGAATACCGGTCAACGTGATAGTAGCATGTGTGACGCCAGGGTGGGGATTTTCTCCTCTAATGTTTAATTATCTTGTCTGATATGGGTAGGATTTTAAGCACTTCCCGTGTGGCTGTCCAGCTAGTCTTAAAGAATGTGGATTTGACCTTTCTTGCCTTTTCATTCACTATGACGGTGGTACTGAGTAGACTCAGTTCGCGACGTCTCTTCACTTTGTGTCGATGCTTGATTCGTAACTTCAAAACCTGAACTTCCTGCTTCCCTACTATTTTTTCCTACATGAGCCACGTGCTGGACTTGTGGAGTCGGGGAAGTTAGTGTCAATGGATGGGAACGTTGCCTTAGGTTTATCATAAATGGCATCGAGGGAATCAGCCAATCTGCAGGGAGGTAGATTACGCATATGAACATCCCTTCCACTGTCATCTCGGCACTGGATGTGAAAATTGCAGCCTTGAGGCCTCCTCAGCCCTCTGATTTGGGGAACCTTTCACGTCCATCTTCCATGTTTCTTTACTTTTGTCGCCAATTTCTCCTCTCTTGATACAACGAGCAGCTTTAGATTATGGCATGCTCTTACCCATTGATCGAGATCAACCCTCCCATATAATCGTTGATTTGAGTGGGTCCTACCACCTCTGCGTGAATCAGGACCCTGACATTGTCTGTGCTAGTTTAGATCACGAAAAGAACCTTGACCGTCGATCTATTCCCTTATTCATCGTGATTGTTGATATCTGCAACCGGTACAACTTTTCACGATTTGGAATTGCGACTTTATCCGCACAAGTTTGGATCACGAAATCAGCTAGGGCCATAGATGTGCTTCTATTCTCATCTCCGCCGTCAGATGCTTCCACCCTTTAACATGTTTCGCGATTTGGGAATGTTCCTTCTATCGAGCATGTTGTATCAGTGAAACTATTTTAGGCCGTCGATCGAGCTTTGCCTTGATCTTGGCCTTTCATTGTTTGCCCGTTTTAATAGAATTTTGTGAATGCCAAATTTGACCATTCCTTTGCGTTTTTTGGCCAAGACCCTTTCTTTCGTCGCTCTTCTTCATCGTGATCCCAAATCCTTGGTCTATGATGCCTTTCTCTATCATCTTTGTTGTTGCATGTCTTCACCTCTAGAAAAATATACCACCGTAGATCGAGCTTTCTTCTTCATCCGACGGTCTAAAATGATGGAAACATACATTTGATATCTTAAGGGCGTTCATATAATTTTCTAATGAGTAGGATCCTTTTCAACTTTGTCAGGCACATAAATCGACTGTTGCAAATGGAGTGT
The DNA here is from genome assembly GCA_001517045.1 of Pseudotsuga menziesii. NCBI lineage: Eukaryota > Viridiplantae > Streptophyta > Pinopsida > Pinales > Pinaceae > Pseudotsuga > Pseudotsuga menziesii. The sequence continues at coordinate 356,913 of LPNX010326148.1, forward strand.
TAATAGTTGGCTCCACGAGGGATGTTATCCTCCCAGCGAGGTAGCAAAGAACCCCCATAGACCAAGTGCCAAATCCATTGGGTTGTCCCAAATATTTCCTTTGAAACCTTCCTTTTGCTCTGAGCTACTACTTTAGCTAATTTATGTCCCTCTGCAAACTATGCTTTTAGCCATACTATGAAACTGAGAATAGTTGTGACTGCAAACCTGTGCTTACAACTGAAAATGAAAACAAACTAAACAACAATGAAGGAAATGCTCGATGATTACCGAGCTTATTTATTCCCACCTACTCTACCTAATTTAGTGTACAAGCCCCATTAAGTGAAATCGGACTTCCAATGAAGCCAATCAAGCAGCTTACCCAATAGTTTTGTTTCCTTTTCGTGCTTTATGAACAAGAATGAAATACATAAAGGAAGAAGGCAATAACAAATAAACTGATCTTTAGAGCAAAGATGTGACCAGTCATTATCATTACCCAACCTCTCCATGTACTCTGCTATGGGGTCATAGAAAACACGACAATCTCTAGTATATTATGTCATTTGTTCATGGGAAAGATGTCCAGAACTTCCTTTCTTCTATGAGTTGTCAGGATGATACTTGAAATATTTTAGAAAAGGGCCCATAGAATCGTCCTCCCATGAAACATCCACCCTTTCGCCTAAAATTTCTGAAGCTAGAACTTCATCTTCTTCATATGCCTCAGCATGGATGTCCTCTTTTTCTTCGACGGAACCGAGTAAGCACATTCCTCCTTTATGGGGTGATATTCTCGAAGGTAGAAAATTAGAAAATGTATATATTTGAGGACTGTTGCCTCCTTCTTCGTGACTCAACACCTCATCACAAACTCATGACGTATCAATAAACAGAGAGGGATTGCACGACTTTTCCTCTTTATCATCTTGCTTTCCACATAAGTTTCTAGAATGCACCATATCCTCTAACTTCTGTTTTTGCTTAGAGGCTTTAATGATGTGCCGTATTAATTCAAAAGAGGAATAACACAAGGTTAGGCTATCACCTTCATCATATTTACCATCCTTTCTTATCTCAACCCTCTGACTTTGTATTGTTGCTTGATTTTCTCCATTGGAAGACCTTGGTTCTATAACTGGCTCTTCAGGTATAGCCCCCAGGTACTCCTCATACTCATCATACATAGGTACACCGAAATCCTTTTTAAAATCATCCTTTACGGACCCGGTGTTGAGCATATTGCAATCTTTAGAAAACAGGCCTGCAGAACCAATGCTTCTATATCGAGCTGATCATCTTCCTGCCTAGCTAGGGAAAGGTTTAGCTAAACGGGGATTTTCCCATCCTACTTATAGGGTCCAACCAGTTTTAATGTATCTTTTATTTCACCACCATTGTCTTGTCCTGACAATTTTTTGGACATCTTAAGGTTTTCCTCAACCTCCAAACAACCAGTAAACATATGTTGCAGAGTGGTTGATCTTTTTTCCAAAAGAAGTAAGGATAGTTCAGTAGGAAAGGTGGCTACATAATAGATCTTAGCAGCGTTCTCAAGAGGTTGGAATTCCTTGGGCATGTTATAATAAAATCTTGCAAATCTTCTGTTAAAACTAGATATGGCCTCACCCTCATGCCTCTTCAGGAAATAAAATTATGAAAGTATTTGATCTAGTGGCCTTCTCCTACCCTATAACTTCAAAAAGGTGCAAGAAAACTCCTCCCAGGTGTTGGCGGACTGAGGCTATAAGTGTTTGAACCATTCTTTAGCATCCCCTTGCAAAGATTGGGCAAAAGTCCTCATATAAACATCGCCATGCTCTATCTCAAAAAGATAAGAGAAATGTTTAAAGGTTTGTAAATGTTTCTCAGCAGTGAAGTCTTTGGATTCTCCATCAAATTTGGGGAGGTACTTGTAATGTTTCTCAGGAAAATCATGGAGGATAGGAGGCAATTGTAGTGGTTTGTACCGGCTTGGAATACTAGGAGAGACCAGGTTAGTCGCAATAGATACGCAATTAACCGAAGTTTCATGAGGTTCACAGGGGTGAGCTTTAATGTCATGAGCTTTAGGAGAAAAATCTTGGTCAAAATCAAATGTATGAGATGATGCAATGATTTTGGTTCATAAATAAGGATAAACATGAATATATTCATAGCTCTATTCCGAATGAATTGAACCATCGAACATTGTTTTGATAAATTTAGGAAAGGATAAGAACAAAATTACAAGGCAAGATAAGGCATCTTGGAAGAAATGGAAATTCAAGTATCTTACCCTTTCACCATGCATTTTCGGGTCTTACAAGGGGTCCATTTTCCTCGGTGGAGCTTGCCAGTTTTTCTGACAATTTGATTTCTGGGTCATTCTACCAGCGGAGTCGCTGAAGTTTGAATCCTTTAAGAGTGGAGTCGCCAGGTGAAAAGTGTGCAACCTTCTTGATGTCTGATTGTTGTTCACCATCAACAACCGGATCTAAAACTTTGTCATTCTTCCTAGGGATGATCTTTAAACTCATCCTCGACAACGAAGCCAGTTTGTTAGCACTGAGATCGAGCCCATAGGTTGGGCAGAAAATGGATCTCTCCCAGGAAACAACAGAACCGATTTAGACTGCGCCTTTGGCCCTGCGCAGTCAGAGAGGGATCTCTTGCTTGTTTTTAGGGTTTACTTCATGTAGGATATTCGATCAAGAATAGTTAGGAGGCCAGACTCCTGAATAGGGCGGGTGTGTTAATATAAGATGCAGGTGGGACTATCAGAGTAAGGAACCATTGGTAAATGGAGTCGAAGGTCCGGGTAGGGAACATATTGCAGGAGGTAAAGAATGGTGTAAATTTACAAACAGAGGAAAGATAGCCATCAATCTGGAAATCAGGAGATATTTAGCAGGCGGTTAGTAGATGAGAGGAGACAGTCCATTACAGAGAGGATCTACAGGATGAATTCTATGTAACTTTAGAAGAAAAATTAAATAAATATCTAAAACAACAGATGGAGCATAGCATGTATGAATTCCAAACTATTATACATTCATTTTAGACATGAAAGAAATCAACAAACTGGATTGAACACAGGATGAACATTTCACGTAAAGAAATTACATATTGAAAGAAACAACGACACATGAATCTTTTCCTTGAAAGACAGTCCTTCCTCTACAAATTTATTCATAACATAGAAACTAGAGACTACTTACAATAGAGAGCCTTAGCCCTTGAAAGTTTCCCAACCAACCCCTATCTCCCTCTATCAGGAGTGTATTTATACTATTTCGGTGCTAAGGTTACTCTTTGAAACAAACCTAATAACTGTTTCCAGTCACAATCGATCATTAACAGTCTAGAGAGTGGAACTATCGCCACAATTCACAAATATTCATAAACATTATGGAGCTGTAGCGCATGGTAATGTGAACTAACAGTGTAAAGCTTTCTTCATCCTGGTAACGTGAAAGCGATATCTATGTTACCTGTTGATGATCTGTTGCCAACTCGGACCATTTCAAACATGCTTTTCTGCCTTCGTTGACTGGTCTAACTCTTTCAAACCGTGTTTCTCAAAGGCTAAAAAGAGAACTCATGCTCTGGCTCTTGACCATTTTCCCAGCCCTTCCGTCATCTGGTAACACGGTTATAGGAGGGAACTGGGGAAAGGGTGGCCATGCACTTGATGATGATAAACATCTTAAGAGATTTATCATCCTTGTACCACTTTCTCCCTCCTATGAGGAGGGTTTTCTCGCAGGCCACATAGCTGGGTGTGTGTTTGACCTCCTCCTCGCCCATGGCAAAGTATTTAAGTGGAGACTATAGGGGCGGTGATGAAGGCTTCAGACCTCTACTGTCCCAAACCGAGCATTTTCTCCAACAACTCATCCACCATTGTGTGTTGGGACTTTGGAGGCCGTGACTGCAATTGGAGGTGTTGGAGAAGCGTCCTTGGGATGTAAAAACCCATGCACAACGCATCTGAAGGTAGGGATGTGTGGAAACAGTTGAACCTCCCTAGGTGTTTAACATCTGTGCCCTGGTGGTTGGTGCTTTCCTAGCGTAGATAGCCAGGATGGTGAAGAAACAAAATTTTATGTTTGCCAACCATCAATACCCGCTGTCGAACTAGCTTCTCAAACCACACAGCCATGGCTATCTATGAAATGGAGCAACACTTCTCGTAATTGAACCTTTATCCCCCACCGTCTGTGCATTTCCATACTTCAACGATTTTGGAGGATGACACTATATAGGGCCAACCGAAACGACCTAGAGAAGGCTATACTCTTGAATACCGGTCAACATGATAGTAGCATGTGTGACGCCAGGGTGGGGATCTTCTCCTCTAATGTTTAATTATCTTATCTGATATGGGTAGGATTTTAAGCACTTCCCGCGTGGCTACCCAGTTGGTTTTAAAGAATGTGGATTTGACCTTTCTTTCTTTTTCATTCACTATGACATGGTGTTGAGCGGACTCAGTTCATAGCATCTCTTCACTTCGTGTAGTGCTTGATTCATAACTTCAAAACCTGAATTTCCTGCTTCCCTACTATTTTTTCCTACGTGACCCACGTGCTGAACCTATGGAGTCGAGGAAGTTAGTGTCATTAGACGGGACCTTTGCCTTAGGTTTATCACAAAAGGCATTTGGGGAATCATCCAATCTGCTGGGAGGCAGATTACATGTATGAATGTCCCTTCCACTGTCATCTCTGCACTGGATGTGAAACTTGCAGCCTTGAGGCCTCCTTAGCCCTTCGATTTGGGGAACCTTTCACATCCATCGTCCATGTTTCTTTGCTTCTTCCACCAATTTATCCTCTCTTGATACAACGAGTAGCTTTAGATCGTGGCGTGCTCTTACCTGTCGATCGATCTTGACCCTCCCATGCAACCGTCGATCTGAGTGGGTCCTACAACCTCTTCATGAATCGAGACCCTGGTGTTGTCCATGCTAGTTCAGATCATGAAAAGAACCTTAACTGTAGATCTATTCCCTTCTTCATCGTGATCGTTGATATCTGCAGCCAGTACCAATTTTCGTGATTTGGAATTGCGACTTTATCCACACAAGTTGGGATCGTGAAATCAGCTAGGGTCATAGATCCGCTTTTGTTCTCATCTCTGTCGTCAGATGCTTCCACCCTTTAACCTGTTTTGTGATTTGGGAATGCTCCTTCTATCAAGCATGTTGGCTCAGCAAAACTGTTTCAGGCTATCGATCGAGCTTCACCTTGATCTCGGCCTTTCATTGTTTGCCGGTTTTAACAAAATTTCACGAATGCTAAATTTGACCAAGACCGCTTTCTATCATCGCTCTTCTTCATCATGATCCCAGATCATTGGTCTATGATGCCTTTCTCTATCATCTTCCCTGCTGTATATCTTCACCTCTGGAGGAATCTACCATCGTAGATTGAGCTTTCTTCTTCATCTGACGGTCTAAAATGATGGAAAACATACATTTGATATCTGAAGGGCATTCATATAATTTTCTAATGAGTAAGATCATTTTGAACTTTGTCAGACCCATAAATCGACTGTTGCAAACAGAGTGTTAACAAGTAGCTTTGAGATAAGTGATATTCAACATAAGGAATGGTTCATCACGATGTTACTATCTCGTATCAGATTACCGCTAATGCAACCAAAGATTGTGACACAGAATGAGGCTCTGGAGATTCAGATGAAATTAGAAGCTTCACCTATTGGTGAGAACGCGGTCAGTAAGAACCATATTCAGACATAGCTTGCGAATCTGACCCTCTAGTTGCAAGATATCATCAAAGGAAACGAGAATTGTGAGGAAGTATGGTGTACTCGAAGTCGCACAGATGGACATACCAAGGATAATTGTCTGGATTTCCAAAACTACATGTTGTCAGGAGCGCCAAACCCATTGAGTTGTGGCGGTATGCCATGGTGATGCCAAGAAAGAACATATGACTCGTACTATGTGAAGAACATAGTATGAAGAGTTGAATAAGGAACAAGAGCGCATAATCACAGAGAATGCCAAGGCGATTAAAGAGTTGAATAAGGAGTAGGACCGTCTAGTGGTCGAGAAAGCGCATCTTTGGGATAACAAAGTGTGTTGGAAGAGGAAGTTTCTAATGCATGTTAGTATGTCTATGATAGAATGACAGAGTTGGATGCGGTGGAACAAGCAAAGCGGCTTGGAGTGGTCAATGCATAGTTGCATAGTGATAATGTGAACTTACATGCACTAGTACATCTAGACACACTGCTTGAATAAGTAGCAGAGAGGAAAAGTGCCATTGACGATGTGGCAACACAGCTAGAGGAGATGGAGCAGGAAGCGAAGAAGATAACTTAGATGACTACGCAATTTTGGGGCAGCGTAGTCCAGGATGAACAATTAGAGAAATTGACCAAGTAGTTGCAGGAGGTAGAGGGGTAAGCTAGAAACACCAAAGACATCACTGAGAGCGCTGCCACTAGTCATTCAGATCACCAAGTCTACAAAGCTAAAGGAGTTGCAGCAGCGCATTGTAAAGGCACATGAGCGTCAGTAGAAGCACAGTACGCAGTTAGATGAGTTCCAAGATCTTGGTGAGCAGCTTTCTGTTAAGGCATTTTCTGTGCTACAGGGAGTTTAGGAAGGCCAAGAAAGAACATACAACTCATACTATGTGAAGGGAGAAGACCATCGGGTGGTACAACAATCGCAACCACAGCTGTAGGTGGTACAACCGCCACCTCAACCATAGTTTGTACCATAACCACAACAGTAGATGCAGTTTGTACCGCAACCACAGTTTGTTCCACAACCACAATTTAATCATATGCAGATGGCTCCACAGTAGCCATAGTATGTTCAGCCAGTGCAATATGTTCAGCAACAGTCGAATCCCCCGCAACAATAGTTCAATAAACTGCAGTTTCAACAACAAGGACGATTTCGCGGAGGATTTCGAGGTGGAGGATTTGGTCGAGGACCCATGCAATGTTATAATTGCAGAGTGCTAGTACATTATCAAAGAGATTGTACATAATTACAGGTGCAGTGTATGAATTGTATCACTGTCGACCACACTGTTGAGAACTGTCCACAGCTGATCGCGAGATGGCAGGTAGGGAATGTTTCGCAGTTGCAGAACCAGAACCAATTGCAGAACCAGAACCATCTACATAACCAAAATCAGATTCAGAATAAGAACCAACCTGCAAATTAGAATGTGAACCCACCATTGAACTAGAATCAGGGACCGATGGTTGTGATGATCTCAGCAGAACCTTGGACGTGGGATGTTGATGTTGCTGTCATCACTCGTAAAGGTGCAACGACAGGAGAAGATAGACCACATCCACAAATTCAGTTGGATGGGAAGAATAAGGTGCAGTTCAATGCCAACACAGAGAAGGATACATTCTTTGAAGAACGTGATGTGGTAGGAAGAGATCCTAGTAATTTACCTATTTATGAAATTCCAATTGCTTTTGATTCAACTTTGGCAGCAGGGCCATCGCAGTAGCATGGTACCTTGCATAACTCCTTTGAAAGTTGCTTGTCATTGGAAAGATATCCTGATGCTCTTGCCGAAATGGAGAGTCTGTTGCATCGACTGGCAAAGGGGCGAAAGGACTCCGCAATGAACTCTTTGCATAAGAAAAAGATGGGAAAATAGATGAGCATGAATATTCAGATAGGGGACTACGTGGTAGATTCGTTCATTCTGGATCTAGGCTCAGATGTTAATATTCTGATAAGGCATACTTGGTAGAAGATGGGGATCCTAACACTGTGTTGGTCTCCAGTGCAGCTGCGATTGGATAACTGGGGCAAAGAAACACTGATTGGGAGCGTGTCGCATCTGGTAGTGGATGTTGAGGGCATGAAGACCTATGCCAATTTTGATGTTATTGAAGTTGTTGATGGTGGAGGCTCCTATCCCACATTGATGGGGATTGGATGGGTCAACGACAGTATGGCAATGATCAATTTCAAGAAGCGTGTGATGACCTTTGAGAATCTGGACATCAGAGTCATCACTCTGATGGACCCAACTGAGGGATGAAGGTATATTGAACAAGTGAAGGATGAAGCTGTAAGGGGATGGGATCACACATATAACGTCTTAGAAGATTACATCCATCTGACTATCGATGGGGAACTCAATTGGTGCATCTCTAGCTTTGCGTCTTCCAACTCTGATGATGCTTTAGAGAATTGGCAAAATAGAATGCATGAGGTGTCATTTCAGAAGTGCGGCTTGATTACACAGTCGTTGTGTTGAGTCGTGACTAAGACTGTTGAATTACTAGTATATGGAGGACTGCTTGAGTTGTCTGAGTTTCTATTGGTAGTTGAAGATAAGGTATCAGAACCACAGCAGTTGCTGGCATTGGATGAAGCGATGAAGGCTACTCCAGCACGTTGGTGGGTGACCCATAAGAAGTCGATCACTGGATGGTCGCAATGTCGAAGATTAATGATAGTTCTCTTTGGTGACATAGAAGTGTACCACGTTGGAAGGTATAATGGATGGAATAACCCTGGTAATCATCTAATTGAGTGTCATACCTTGTGGGCATCGTGACCAAAGGATGAGTGGGTCCATGCTTTTGTCCACACGTTGGATGAGATGCCGTGATTATGGTATGTCTCAGCTGAGTTGCGTAGAGAGATCAATACTTGGGAAGAGTTAACATTTTGCTTTACTCACACCTTCGGTTTCTCGGATACCAATCTAGATGTTCATAATGCACTACAGCTCATCCGCGACGTTGTTCTAAAGGTAGTTCCAGTTGCATATCCTATGGATCTGCATGCGCATTGTTAGATGCAGTCGATGATGGAATGCTATAATGTAACTGGAGGACCAGAGGATGTTGATGATCCATGGAACATCAATATTCTGGAAACAGAAGGGAGTCGGGATGTTGCAGCACCTAACGTACCAACAGATCGAATGAATTAGCCATTAAAAATTAGGAAGGTCAACATTGGGACGGAGGAGAACCCAAAGTTTGTGAATGTCTAGGACTACTGGGATGAAGAAACCATGGTGAATATCACATATATGTTGCACGAATTCCAATATTTGTTCCATACAATTTTTTCTGAGATGAAGGGAATACTAGGAGATTTAGGGGAAATGAAGATCCCATTGAATCCATATGCGAAACCAGTAAGGCAAGGGTCGTATTGGTTGAGTTTGCGATACAAGGAAAGAGTTAAAGATGAGCTTGATAGAATGCTAGATGCTGGGATAATTGAACCAGTTGAATAATCATAATGGATCAGTCCTATGGTGGTCCAAGATAAGAAGACAGGGGAGGTTCGGATTTGTGTTGACCTTAGAAAATTGAATGATGCATGTATGCATGATCCATTTTCGACACCATTCACTAATGAGGTGCTAGAAGGAGTAGTTGGTCAAGAAATGTATTCATTTACAGATGGATTTTTTGGCTATCACCTAATTAGGATCACAAAAAAGGATCGCCACAAGACAACATTTGTTACGAAATGGGGATGTTTTCAATACACTATGATGCCATTTGGACCGAAGAATGCACATGCGATATTTTCTCCAGTTGTTGTCGCCACATTCAAGGGTTTTATTCAAAAGTTTCTGCAAGTATATATGGATGACTGGACAGTTTATGGGTTGATCAGGGACCATTTGGAAAACTTGCAACTGATGTTGGAGCACTGTCGACAGCATTAGATCGTGCTAAATTTGAAGAAGTGTATTTTCTGCGCACCTTTTGGGATGATGTTGGGACACATTGTTTGCAAGCAAGGATTGTTGGTTCACCCCATGAAGATTGCTTTGATTTTGAGTTTGCCACCACCAACAAATGTGAAGCAACTTAGTGCAATGTTGGGGCACACAGGATACTACCACAAGTTTATCTGTGGTTATGTTGCGATCAAATCTCCTATGAAAAGGTTGCTAAAGAAGGATGCAGTGTTTGTAGGGAGTCAAGAGTGTCAAGTAAGTTTTGAGACACTGAAGGCCAATATGGATTCTGCACCAATACTAGTTTTTCTTGATTGGAATAAGGAATTCCATGAACACATGGATGCATCGTCAATTGTGCTAGGTGTGGTGCTGGCGTAGCCAGGGGAAGGAGATTTTTCTCACTCAATTGCTTTCGCTAGTTGGAAGCTATCGTCTGCGGAGAAAAATTACACTACCACAAAGAGGGAAGGTCTGGTGATGGTATATGCGCTACATAAGTTTAGGAATTACTTGTTGGGAGGTCATTTCAAGATGTTCACAGACCATTCTGCTTTGAAATACCTGGTTAATAAGCCTGTGTTGGGGGGGGAAGATATTTCGTTGGCTACTTCTCTTTCAAGAGTTTGATTTTGAGATAATTGTGAAGCTGGTTGCTTGAATGTGGGCCCAGATCATTTATCACGAATTGAGACAGGTGAGGAAAAAATAAATATTGAAGAAGGATTTCTTGATGTGTAACTATTTAGGGTTGACATGGTTGATGATTATTATGAACAAATAATTTAGTTTTTGGTGATAGGAGCAGTGACAGAAGAGGTTCCTACAAATCAGAAGAAGCAATTGGTTGTCAAGGCCGTGGATTTCCAACTAATCACTGTACAACTCTATAAACTAGGCCCAGATGAGATCTTACGACGATGTGTCCTGCCACATGAACAAGGGAAAATATTAGCAGAGGCACATACAGGAGTTGTTGGTGGACACTATCGAGGTTGTGCTACTACAAGGATGGTGCTTTGTGCAGGGATTTGGTGGCCCACCCTTCATACTGATGCGATAGATTATGCACGAACTTGCGATGTATGTCAAAGAAATGGAAAATTGTCAAGGAGGGATGAGATGTCACTAGTACCTCAGGTGACATTGCAACCATTTGATAAATGGGATGTGGACTTTATGGGACCGATCAACCCACCTAGAAAGAGAACCGATGTGTGGTACATAATCACAACGACCGATTATTTGACAAGATGGGCCGAGGCCACACCTGTTGTAGATTGCACCACTGCGACAACAACGAGGTTCCTGTTTGACAACATTGTGACTCGGTTTGGATGCCCAAGGATATTGATGAGCGACCAAGGGAGTCACTTCATCAATCACACAGTCAGTGCATTGACAAAGGAGCTTCATATACAACATAAGAAGAGTACCCCATATCATCCACAAGCAAATAGAATAGTGGAAGCGTTCAACAAGGTGTTGGAGCATGCACTTACAAAGGTATGTAACGCAAACCGTGATGATTGGGATTTGAAGATTCCAGCATTCTTGTGGGCATATCGCACCACTTGCAAAAGATTGACAGGGTAAACATTGTTCAAATTGGTGTATGGGCAAGAGGAAGTCATGCCTATGGAGTACATTGTTTCAAGTTTGCGCATAGTAGAAACAACGGGCATGGATGATGAAGCAGCGTTAGAAGAACACTTAGAATAGTTGGTAAAACTTGAGGAAGACCGCTTTGTAATAGGTTTTCACCAACGCATTGAGAAGGACCAACAAAATTCTTGGCATGTGTTGGCTACTTTTCCTAACACTCACGACCCAGGCTCAACAACCCACAGAGCAAGCTCAGTCGGAAACACCTGCAATGTAGGTGAAATCTCACCTAAGATATCTTTCCTCAATGGGAAAATACCAAAACCATGTTTTCGCAGTTAGGCGAGGGATTACAGTCCCTTGGTGCACTACCACGGTGTTCGATAGAGTCAGTTAGTTGGAGTCTTTTTACTAACTTGACAGTGGTGCAACAGTGCGACACAACCAACAACTTAACAACTTAACAACAAATGAACTTGAAATAATATAAGATGCTTCAATGATACTGATCATTCATTCATTCATTCCTTTCAGTGATAGTGCGAAATTCACTTAAGCAATAAATGTAAAAAATGCTAGATAACCAACAAACATTCAACATTCACATTCAAGCAACACAAGATGTAACGTGGAAACCCAACTGGGAAAAACCACAAAGGTGCTCTTCATCTGCCATGAGAAATATATGCACCTTTAAGTTTGCAACTTGACTGCAGACTGTTTTCGGATATGTATTTTTGGCTCATAGACTCTTTCTCGCTCCCATGCTCTCTAGTTTTATTATGATTTTCTTCTAACTACACCTAGGGATCTACACACAGCCTGGATCGACCCTTCTAACTAATATCTGCGCACTCAGCTACAGAATGACTCCTTATAAAACTACTACTCGGAAACCCTTCTGCAAAATGGGTTTCGCGGGTCAACAACCCTACTATATAACTTCTTCTAATTCCTTCAACTCTTATTTATAGTTTCTACAATACCACACAGGGTTGACTACATACAGTTCAATTATTACAGGTCATAATCCGCTGTAAAAAATGGTTACAAGCTATCATAGGCATGACTGACACAAGGCACTATTGGCCTGACTTACATATATTCCTTCATACGTGTGAATATATTCCTTATGTTGAATCCAATCCTCTTTGTCAAACCAAAGTTTTTGATACTTTGTGCCTCGACATAACACTGGGACCTCAAATGGCTGGTAGTCTGGTGGGTCAGACCAAAATACGAAGGAAATTAACAAATGCAACTAGGAGTAATGGAATAGTGCATTACTTTCTTCCTGCGCTTGGGCTGCATCATCTAGTAGCTCATTCATAAAAATACGGGACCAATTGATATGTACTCATTTGGTGCAGAGTTCATTTAGTTCAACTATTCTTGTAGTTCACTCAATGGGTCGCATCTTGCATAACAGCTTGCAAGATAATACCTTGGCAACAAACCTCATTGTATTGTCGCTTATAAAGGCAATCAGGAACCCTATGTTTGCATGAACAAGATCATACTTGTCTTTCATCTTTGACGTATCCCCATCCTTTCGTAGATATGGTGCAGGGTCAATTCTTGAATGCGGGAGACCTGTGATTGATGAAATTATCTCAACATCGACATAATATGGTATGTCGAGCCATAAAAATCCTCCATGGAAACAAACCAGTAGCTGGCACACATATGTGTTTACCTCTTTGATTCAACCAAAATGAGGCATATACAGTAAGTGAACTAGACCTGCTTGGTCTATTCCTTGAGCCCACTCCATTGGAACAACAATAAGTGGCACGGGTGGTACGATTGGAATAGTTACCATGTACTTCCTTCTATCCAAGTTAGGTTGCTTGAGCGTATCATTGTCTTCAAACTTCAGCCTCGACAACTTTGGTATGATATCCTTTAGTAGCAGAAATCCAGTGGGGATCTTGGGTGAAACCAGGGAGGAGTTTGCTCACTTTGAGAGCTTCAATTTTGATGCCTCATCTCTCCTTGGAGGAATGTACGGCGGTAGCAGGTTCCTTTCCTCCAGAGTAGCATCCCTGTCCCTTATTGGTGGCAGAGTTGTTGTTTTGGTATACTTGCGCTTCTTTCCAAACTTCACCTCCCTCGCCAGAGGCCCTGATGGTTGAAGAAGATCCGCGCTCGATAATCCTATCGGTACATATGGTACTCAACCTGAAGTTAATGGATTCTGAACTGGGGCCGAAGCACCAGCAGGAGCAGTTCATGGAGCCGACTGAGCCATTGGTTCTGGTTCTTGCTGCATTTTGTTATGTGCTTAAGGTGATATAACCTCTTCAACTATCGGGCAAGGTGATCCATGCATAACATCAAATTATTCACTGGTACTGGAAATCGAAATGACCATTTCCCTCGGCTCCTCACATTTGTAGACGCTAGTTCGGTCTTCTTCTCTCTTGTAAGTAAAATGAATATTGACGATGAAGGCTTATACTTATACACGGGCGCTCATCCTACATGTAATAATTCAATGGTAGATATGTGTCTTGTCGATCACATGGGCTTTGTGTTCGCACCATTTCAAAATTTACTCACACGCTTGAGCTATGACCTGTACCTGTCAGGACAGTTATGGCGAGGACGATGGATGGGACCAAAAAGCATGTCGCCACTTTTCCTTGGACTTGTTAAATTAATGACTCCACACTGTCATAAACGCCTAGATATTTTCGGGTATCCATGCTTTAATGGCATCCAACTGTCATTCCCTCTTTTATTGTGGGATTTGCATACTTGTGTCGCAGACGTGCGACAGAGCGGTTTCCTTTCTCTTTCCTTTTCTCTCTCTTTTTTTCCCCACTCTTTACCTAACCATGTTTTCATGGTAAGGTTTCAACTGGTTTCCATTTATCATTCCTGCGATCGGTGTCCCATCCATCTTATGTAATTTTATTGTGCCTGCATCAATGATATGTGTGACCACATATGGCCCTAGCCAATGTGTTTTCAATTTATCTGGATGCTTAAAAAATTTGATGTCATACATCAAAACAAGTCCTCCAAATTTGTGTTATACCAAAATCCTGTCACCATCATGTGATAAGACCTTTGACATACCTACTTGCCTTGAATCCTAACACTTGGAGTGGAAACCCATGCTAATTGTCAATATTTCATGAAAATTCCCAGCACCGCGCTTTCCCTGTTGTCCAGGAGCAGTACCTTGTTCGCACCACCTATCCCTTATTGTCCACAAGCGGTGCCACCGCGTATGGCCCTTAGTTCATAAGAATTTCTTACCAGAACCGCTCTGTCATTGAAGGAGAAACGCGGTATCCTAGGTAAAAAGGGAAAAATATAATTTTCTTGAGGCTTCTAGATGACGAGCCTTGTGTCCTCCCTTATCCCTATCATTGTGGGTCAGTTGAGCTCGAGATCCCTGATCCTAGGATCTTAGAGGTCACCTCATCAACTAATCTCTCAACCATCCCTATCCATTGAGCCTTATAAATACAAGCTCATATCCATGGTTGAGGGGAAGAACTCTTAAGGTATTGTTATGCTGTTGGATTGATCACTTGGCCCAAACCATTGGAGAGCATAAAAAACTAGAGTCGGAGCTTATGGGGATGAGAGTGCTTGGTTTCATGGAGATGCATGTCAACACTAAGGCTTGGTTGTAAACTTCTCCATTTTTATCTTAATGCANGTTAGATTCCTTAGTCACTAACATGGATCAGTGGATTATATTCTGGCAGCTTTGATGTGTTTGTGTGTTTAAGCTGATTGCAGGTACACAGGGTTACTATTGAAGCATCACATTCCAGGTATCTACGACGTCTAGGGAGGGTATTCAACCTCTGTCCTTCATTTGTTCTGATCTAAACCATTCAGACTAGTGGACCACCTTACTATCCGCAGAAGGTGAAATATTCCAGCTGTGGGTTATCTCTTTTTCGGTTCGGATATGACTATTTATGAAAAAAGGAACACTCCATCCAATCATGACTGGAAGAGTTCTCTAAGGTATGATTTTATACTTTTTTGGGCCTTAGAGACTAAATCATATGAAAAAGGACCCCTTTTGGAGTCTTCTTTCGTATTCGTTCAGACTCTCTAAACATGAACGATACCGATTTTTCTTTCTGTGGACTCGTTAAATTAAACATTGAGAGACCCGTTTTGGGAACGAACCCCTCCTCTCTCAGGTTCGTAAAACATATGAGTCTGGACTAACCTTTCGACAAGCTATATCAAGTGTTTGTTACCCTCTTTGAACTCGTAAAACTAAAAAGAGGCACTCATCGATCATGATGGGGGAAATGGGAAGGGAATCATTTTGTAAATAATAGCAATTGTTTGTCGTTACCTTTGAACATGGCACTTGTCTGCACATCATGTCAGTCAATTGGGTATTCAGCAGGGATGATTTTAGGGGCGAATTATAGCCCATTGGCGAATATTAAGGGCTGCCCGAAAAAAGATGGGCGAATTTTTAATATTAAAATGGTTTTTTTAAATTTAATAAATTAGCCCATATATTATTTTATATATAATTGCCCTTCACTAAATAGCCCGCGCGATTAAACTCTGGAAATTCATAAAACCTGATTTCGCCACCCCGTCGATGGGAAAATCCTGACATTCGCCCCCGATTTCTTCTGTAATGGAGGTGAAATCTCCAAAAATTTACAGTTTTGGAGGATAAATGAAGATGATTCGCCCAAATTTATGGTAGATAGGTTGAAAATTTGGTATTTCGCCCCTATTTATTCATTTTTGGGTAAATTTGTTTTAGTTCATCCCTGATTTGCAGGCCCTGGATGTTCAATGCGTTGGGTATGGAGCAGCACAAGATTTGGGTTTGCTTCAGGTGAAAACGGATGGCATGGGTCTGCTACATCATCGATTTCCTTCGAGAGTTTTCCTTACAGGGTCAGTGGATCAGTATTTCGCTCTAGATCCGTACGTTTATTTGGATTTGGAACTCCAACTCGCATTGGAACTGCCTCTTCCTCCCCTGGCACTGAGTCCACTTCGACAGGGTAAACTGCTGCAACCACCTCTTTCTTTGAAGCCTCTACCCTTCTTTGTTATTGTCTGTGCCTTTGATGTTGCTTCGGACTCTATAATTGGATC
>LPNX010326167.1:0-22407 GCA_001517045.1 Pseudotsuga menziesii
GCACACTCTTACTCAAGAGTATGGTTTAAATGATTTTTTTCTTTCTTTCAATTATGGATCTTTTGGGGGTTTATATCCCAAAGGCTAAGTTCGATAAATAAAATATTCGAATTCCTAGGACTTTTTAAAGAGATTGGAGTTGGAGTTTAGGTTGATCACTTCAATAGTATGAATCTCATTACCTATAGTTCATACTTCATTATAGGGATCTATTAAAACTTGTCCTAAATACTAGCTAGATATATAGTGATTAAGAGGACAATTGATTTGTCAATTGCACAATGTATGGTCATATATGATTTCTTATAAGTTGGAATTTTTTTCCTTTTTGGTGATTTATTATGGGGTTTGAAGTAAGCTTACGCTGACCAAGAGCGATTTTTTTATTATTAGTTAGCATTCCAAAACTACAAAGCACAAGTTTTGGGAGTGTCCATATGACATAAAATGTTTGAGTTGCATATCGCACTTGCGATATATCGCATATGCGATATAGATTTCCACGAACCTTAGCCTTGTGTTTGGGCTCGGGTTATTCCGAACGTGCCATCAATAATGCATATGCGTTCTTGATTTACACTTCGGAAGTGCGTTTCTGATTTCCTAAGTGGCACCAAAAAGTGGAACCAACTTCGTGCGAGCGCCCAGGGGTCATGAGGTAAAGGGGAGTGTTCATGTTTGAATTTCATTCTTTTAAAGAATAATATGTTATTGTTAGGGTTTTGTGTTCAACAAAAGGGGTCATAAGGTAAAGGGGAGTGTTCATGTTTGAATGTTTGGCACCAAGTTTTTAAAAAAACTACCATATTCGCATACAGTTTTGATATTTGGATATTTAAACATATATTAATGTTAATAAGAAGTTGAATAATAACAAAAAAAGAATGTTTAGTCATTAAGAAGTTGTATGATAATAAACTGAAATAATAAAGATATCAAATAACAATCTTAATCTTTCTTTTATTAGATATGCCTTAGATAGTGCACACTTTTCTATTTGTTGGCAACAATTAGTGTGATCATGTAATCTATAGAGTAGGTATTGTATTTTTCTTCCATACATTTGCATACACTTTGGATATTTGGATATTTAAGTAGTAGATAATTTATTTATGTTCTTTTTTTTTATATATAAATAAATTATATTAATCATATCTCTTAATTGGAAGCCCTTAGTAGATAAATAAATTATTTAGGATATATTTCTTTGATCAATTTGATAAATGTTTGGTTTATTTTGGTGTATATATACTTAAAAATTAACTCATTTTTAAGGCAACATATTTTTATTATTTATTTAAAATCTATTTCTTTAATTAAATTGATAAATATTTTGTTTATTTTGGCATATATATATTCAAACATTAATTACCTTTATATTTATTTTATTTTTATGTAACCTATCAATTTTTTAGTATATTCAAATTATTATTAATATTTTGGTTGTTAACTAAAAACCTCTTATTTCACATTATAAAGAATATCCTTCACATCAAACATTAACATTAAAATAAAGTAATAGATAGCATATACCAATAATAATAATATAGTCTCCAAATTATTTGCACTTTAAACATTGAAAATATTTGGTACATAAGCATGGATTATAATATATATAACACGTCGAAATTGTTAGAATTGCATTTTCCCGTTCTTAGAATTGCACATTTATTCCTATTTAGGTCTTATGAATGTGGACGGAAACTGCAGTACCATACTGAAGGAGCAGCCCAATTGTCTCCCTTATTAAGGGATTATTGGGCCCATATCCAAATTTTGCCTTTTCATGATTGTTACAGTTACAACAACTTAAGGGATTCAAATAGGTCGCCAAGTCGTGAATGCAGGAGCGATGATATGTGCGTGGCCACATAGGTAGCCGAGGCCACCTCTCCTCCTCACCGTCTTATACTTGTCACATGTCCTCTCATCCTTGACACACTGCTCACCCTCCTCATTTCCATGTCTCAAGTCATCACCCACGACTCGGGAGGGAATATTAATGTTAATATAATTAAACATTCAGAATTAGTCTTTAGTTAAATAAAAAATGTACAATAATTGGCTTAGAATTTTTCAATAGGTATATTATTTTAGTATTTGGGGTTGACTAAGGTTTATGCTTTTCTAGGATTGCACCATAATGAGACAAGTGTACTATTGATATTTATTCTATGGAGGTTATTTAAAATTTGAAACAAATAATTATAAACAAAATATATAAAAAATAATGGATAAGTGATGAATGGATAACTGGCAGTTGATGCATGGATAACTCATAGTTAATGCATGAATGCATCGATAATGTATATAATGCATGAATGCATCGATAATGTATAATTTGCAGCGGATTTGTAGTTGATGCATCTATAACGTATGATTTAATGGTACTTAACTTACGGTCTATTGCCGTTCACCAACCACAAATTAAGTTTTTGTGCTAATATTTAACATTAATATTAATATTGAGTATTAATATTAACTAGCAACAATCGTATTAATAAGATTAGTATGTTTGAAATACGCCGAGAGGCTATATTTGACACATTGATAATGTTTTTTTCCTAAAGAATGTGTTAATTACTTGTATCCAAGAATTAATCTAATATAACAACCACCTAAATTGTGATTGTTAAGCTTATAGTTGAAGTTAAGCTCATACTTGTATCATCATTGGAGTTAACTTAATAGATGTATCTAAAAGTTAATTTAAAATTTAATATAAAGATATTCAATTTAATATAACAGCTCTTAGTTATCTCGACTCCTAGCTTCCACATGGAGTTTGACTAAGACTTATGCACATTAACTCAACTCCCAAATGCCAGATGGAGTTCCCCTGTCAAATGAGCTGCACATTACCATGCCACTAAGTGCACCTATCACCTGAGTTTAGCGGAATTTATTAGGAGTTTAGAGGAGTTTATTAAGAGATGGAATTTCATACAAACTGCACATTACCTCAACTCCGAGTTGTAAAATGCAGTTTGACTAAGCCTTGTGCAAATTAACTCGACTTCTAGCTGTTAGATGGAGTTCCACTCTCACAGAGACCACACACTTCCATGGCATGAAGTTCACTTATCACATGAGAAATTTTTTATTTTTTCCAACTACCACAAAAGTGCGGTTATCACATGAGTTATTTTTTATTTTTTTATAGTCTTTAATTATGAATTTTGAAAAACCCTTATAGAATCAATCTAGATAATACACTTGTACCATTGTTGACCATAGATATAAAAAAGTATAAATGGTAGTCCACCCAAAAATTCTAAGATATATATGACTTTCGGCTTAAATATTCATTTACAATGATTATAGATTCACTTTGTTGGAATATTTATAGTGGAGTGCAACTAATCTTGTAAAAAATTATCATGTTCCATATAGAAAAGTTCCTAAACTATGTTGTCATTAATATACTTAGTTAAATGCAAAACATTGATCTCTAAGAAAGCATTATCTAGCATGATAATGTTTCCTATATGTTGAAATTTTGTCACTATTACATAAACAAAAAAGTAAATAAATAATTAGTTCAATAAAATGATAAAATTTAGAACTTTGTTTAGGTATGTTTTGTTTTAATAAAAAACAAGTTTTTTGGTTTTTAAAAATGTATCAAAATATTAAAGTTTTATAAACAAAATTCCTATCAATCAACTTTTACATTCTATTTTAAAATAAAGAACAAAGATGAATGATAAGTTCACAACAACTATGCTTTTAATGCTACTAATGAGGAAAGAATTATGAGCCTCATGAGCCATTGAAAGTTGAGCAATGTTGAATTGACGGTTGGTTCAGCTTCATCATACACATATGGAGCAAGCAAAATTGGTTTTGAATGCCTATCACCGGTTTAGATTTAGTTTATGAAAACTCATTTCTATTCTTATTTACTCCTATCTCCTTGTCTTGTTGGCATAAATATACATAAGACCGAGCAGAGTGATCAATATATACAGCTTGATTACAACGAGATCGGTGCATTCAGAAGTTTGTGTTAAGCAAACAAGATATACTTCTCTCATCTCGTATTTTGTATCCATGGATCCTCTATCACATCACCTATCCATATCGTGCATTCTTTTACTTCTAGTTCTGTGGATTGTACAAACTCTTTCAAGTTTGAAACATTTACTTAATTGCTTCATAGTTCTCTTCATGGTTAAATACTTGGATTCTTTTCTCATGGCAAAGGGTGAGAAACATATCCATTTATTAATTATGGATATGAAGTTGCTTGATATTGAAAGCAAGGCATCTATTACAACATTCAATGCATATTGAGCATCTTGAGGTTGCATAATATTCAGCAATTGAAAAAAAAAACTTACCAATTGGAAATGACTTGAAATATTTGTCTTCTGAAATAATCTTCATCTTCATAAATGAAACTTAACTAATATTCATCTTTTAACTTCAAATATTAATCGTCATCTTCATTTTCTGGCTTGTTCTATCCGTCGTCCTTCATCCTTAAGTCTTCAGGATGTCCTCATCCCCATTTCACATATAGGGCTGGTGCTGGTTATTAGATATTTTCATATCTAAATCTAACTACAACCAATACACCTCCATCAATACATGCACAACAACATTCCTTCAATGCATCTACATCAGTTTACATATTAACAACCTTAACAATAACCTTAATATTAAATTCAACAATACAAATCGAATGAATGAGATAGTTGAAAGATGCCATCGCTCCTACGTTGGGTGAGAATTTCAACTTTTGATGAAGATGGAGATGAATACGAATACCAGATTGATGTTACAAACAACAGTTGAAAGATGCCATCGCTCCTACGTTGGGTGAGAATTTCAACTTTTGATGAAGATAGAGATGAATACGAATACCAGATTGATGTTACAAACAACAATTATTGTAATAATGTAACTTCAAGTAGATTTTTGAAAAAAAATACAGTTCATTAATGGAGATTGCTAAATTTACAAATATTTGAAGCAATATATATATATATATATATATAACAGTGCCCCTTTTACAACCATAAGAGACCTACAAATAATATGAATTGATTTTTGAGATTGCTTACTATACAATTAAAAAATACAAATAATGTCCTATTTATAAATGATAGCTTAAAACGAAGTGAGAAATAACTCGATCCTAATTTTCAAAACAATTGTTGTAATGAAAGGTTTCTTAATAGTTTTTAACAATAGAGTTACCTTCCAAAGAACATTGTCGTCACTTCCTTTAAAAAGACTAGAAAGCCTAATTAATATTTATATAGAAAACCTAAGAAAACTGTAAATTAGCTAGATACAATTAGATGGAGGATTTTATTAGGAGTCTCTCTCTTAGATGACTGCACATTAGCTAGACCCCTAGATGTCAAATGTTGTTGGACCAAGCCTTAAGTGATTAGAGTTGAAGTTAAGCCAATAGTTGTAGAATCATTGGAGTTAAGCTAATAGTTAAGTTATTAGAGTTAAAGTTAAGCTAATATTTGTAAAATAATTGGATTTAAGCTTAAAAAAAGACTAGATGTCCTAGGAAAAATGATGGCCAGAGCACAAAATGTAAATAGTAAAAAGAGCCCTGTAAGTCAAACTGCATTAGACCTCTAAAGGCCATAAAGTCAAACAAGAAAAAAGATACTCTTTTGGAACGATATCAGTATCCAAGAAGATGACCAAAGACCAGAATTCCTTTTTGGTCAAGAAATAGAAGAGCCTCATGAGTTAAGAAATATGGTATCCTAGTTCAAACAAATGCCAAATTCCCTCCCAGATAAATATTTATCGGCATTCAGAATCCCAAAAAAAGAAAATATTGGATCCTCAAATTCATACGACCAAAACCATACTAATCCCGAGATAACAGGTCCTCCCCATCCTTTTGATACTGAAATGTCAAATCGTCCTCACACATTTCCTTCATCAATACCTCGTTCCCTTAGTTTTGGGATAAATGGGATGAATAATTTAATCTCCCAAATGCCTGATCTACCTATGTTGAACATACAATGTCAATCCCGCACCCAAATTAGATCTTCCATCCAGCTTCTATCAAATTGGGTCTTGTACAAAATAACACATGACAATACAATAACTGGCCAACAACTAACACTCCAGCTAGTTGCCATATTTTGAGGGCTAGTCTCAGAATGGTGGCGCTCGATTCCCCAAGAATCCAGAGAGGAAATGTTTAATGTAGAAGATGCAGACCAACAAATTCTTACTACCCTTGGTAAAGAATTCTATGGTCCCGATGAAAATGAAGATTACGAACATCTTGACCTAGATAAGAGTGAAGAATATTTTGGTATATGGAAAAATTGTTGATTTCTTCTGGCAATGTTGATAAGCTCACATATCTGAAACATTAATTGAGAAGCTTTCCTGGCCATGTTCCTAATGCTGTTGAACAACACCTTAAATATAAAAACATCCCTCTGTGAGGTCTTTCCCTTGCCCAATTGCATGGATTCATGATGGAAACTTGGCAAGAACATTGTCTGGAGAAAAGAGTGGCTAAAGATTTCAAGCAACACTCTTCAATGTTCTCCTCGGTTTTTTGTAAAGATGTTGCAAAAATGCGAGATTGGGGGTCTGGCACCCACAACCGAGGACACTTTGGGCATGAATCATGTAGTTGTAAGAAGAAACAATAGCCCAAATATACTAGTGCACCTAGATTTCATCTACACAAAGGATATCATAAAAAAGGCAAAAGATTTCAAAAGAAAGCCTACTTTAAGAAAAGATCTGTACCTGCAGATAAAGAAAAATGTTTCATCTACGGTAAAAAGGGTCACTCGGCTAACAAATGCCCAAATAAAAATAAAAAACCTAGACTTGCTACCATGTTTTCAGAAGACCTCGATCCATCATGGTGGGATCTAGCTTAGTGTGCAATAGGAGACTACCGTGAAGGTGAAATCATCTTCTTACCAGAAGAAGGAGATTCCTCTCATTCCGACCCTACCTTGGATAAATTTGCTCCAAACTCATCTAAGTCCTCTTCTTTTGATTCTGATGAAGAAGCAAATTTAGGAGGTTGCCTCGGTCCTCCTGATTTCAGTTTTTATATGTTCTCTTTCAACTCGCCTAAGGTCTCCTCAGAATTTAGGATTCCTGAAATTGACAAGGAATTGTCTGAGACCCCAGCCTATCAATATATGAAAAGGCAAGATCTGAAAGATGAAAGAAGAAATCTTTTAACAAGAAGAAAAGCAAAAGAAAAAGTTTTAAAAGAGAAATTTGTCCCTCCAGAAATTAGCAAGAATCCAACATTCTATTGGCCTGCTGATTTATACAAAGGCTGTCCTGATCATCATGAGAATAGAGAAAAGTTCAAAAGAGATAAAGAAAATATGCTAAGACTAGAGATCAAAGATAAGCAATATTCCCTAAAGAAGCTTGTAAAAGAAATAGAGGAATGGAAAAGAATGCTTGAAATAACAACAAGAGAAAGATACGAGTCCTGTAATGAAGAAATGTGCAGAGCCTATGCCAAAGCATTACAGTCACCAAAAGCTGTTGAAAGTCCAAAACATTCTTAGCACACTAGTGATTCAGGAACAGAAGACTGTCATAATGATGGACCATCACTAGGATCTCTAGGACTATTCATTGGTCCTAAATATTTCATTAAAATAATTTTTTGTCCATTTGAATTCAAATCTTATGAGCTTGATTGTTTGATAGATTCAGGTTGCTAAATGAATTTGGAAAAAGGAAATGATATACCATCTTTTTACTAGGAAAAAAAAATAAACATGGTGTAGCCATTGAAGGAACTCCTATACAGCTCAAAGGACGAGTTCCGGATTTTTCAATAAGCATCAATGGAATAAAAGAAGTTCTACATCTCAATAGACTAGATGACCTAAAATAAGATTGCATCATAGGATCACCCTTCTTGCATAAAGTCAGCCCCATTATAGTTGATGAGCCCAATATGAATTTTTCTTGTACAATAAATGGCAGAAGAATTTCCACTCCTCTATACTATTCTGTTTCTTACAAAAGTAAGAATCTTGTTCCCCTATCCAACCCCACTCTCAGTCTTGAAGAACTGTTCAAAATGGAAAGATGCATCGCCTATGCAGAAATGCACAAAGAATCTGCCCTCTCCAAAATTTCCTCTAAACTAGAGAAGGATTGCACCTCAAACTCACCTAATGCATTTTGGACCGGGGAACAATACTTTGTTTCCTTACCTTTTAATCCCCTAGAAAAACAAAAAGCTCAAAAAGCCTCTACTGCCCTTATCTCTCCCTCAAAAAGAGAATTTTGTGCAAATGAAATCGAAGAACGCTTGGACAATAGTTAAGATAATATTTCTACAATCATTGGAGTTAAGATAATAGTTATATATAATCGATGGAGTTAAACTTGTAGTTGTATCTAATAATTGAATAGTTGAAAATTCATTTTAATTTTTATAACTATAAGTAAAGTAATTATATTAATGTAATTAATCATATAATTAATGTTAATAATAATAATGTTATTTTAATATTAATATTATTTTAATACTATTAGTATTATTTGATATTAAAACAATTACTTATGCATCAATTACTATTAGTATTATTTGATATTAAAACAATTACTATTAGTATTATTTGATATTAAAACAATTACTTAACGTACTTGATATAAATTTGAGTGTTGGCTCTCTCTTTTTACATGTGGGTGAGTTAGGTGAATGTTAAATGGCATCACCTTACACAATATTATATCATAAGCAATCAACGTTTTAGGTATAGTGAAGTTATTAAAACAGATTTACAATAATATAATTAGGTCAATCCTTTCCTTCACTAACGTGAATATTAGTCACTCGCTTTATTTTGAGTCATTCTCTTTATGTGATATTACCACCACACACAATAGAGGGGAAGCTTGCAAGGATAATTGTAAATATGTTATTTTAAAATTTGGAGAAGAATAACATATTGCTAATCTCATGTCAATTCACTCGAGAAATGGAAGAGTCCCTTTTTAAATAAAAACCCCACTAATATAAAAAATAAAGGTTGTCTAACTTTATTAGTTAGGTTTTCAAATTAGAAATTCTTTTATTTGTTCAATAATTTTAAAAGAACATATAAAAATTGTTGGAAGCATAAACAATTTTGGCTAATCTATTACTTATATGGAAATGTTATAAAATAATACAAATTTTGAAAACAAAAAGCTGTATTATGTTATATTTATAAGGAAAGGTTACAAAATCAGTATAGATTCATTTTAAAGGTGGCTCTATCAAGCTCCCAGAGGGATCATATCTCTCAAGGTGCAAGGTCTATTTTAGAGTGTAAATGTAGAGGAAGGGTTTGCACCTGAAGGGATTTGATCCCTCTCTGAGCTTGGTAGATACACCTTTAAGATGGATCTATGCTAGTTGCAGTCATGGGCGTGAGGCATGGGGGGAGTAGGAAGAAATATTGTTGACATCAGTGCACCATGAGAAAAAAGTCTAGCATGATAGTAAATAACACCATGAAGAATAAGAATGATAAAAAACTGATGCAAGGCAAATATTTATCTATGTCAATAAGAAGTTGAAGAATGACAAGAAAGAATGTTTAGCCATTAAGAAGTTGTATAATAATGAAGTGAAATAATACAGATATCAAGCCCACCAATTTTTTCTATATTCAAATTATTGGCATACAATTTGGATATTTAGATGTTTAAACATATATCAATGTTAATAAAAAGTTGAATAATAATACATAAACAATATTTAATCATTAAAAAGTTGTATAATACTAAAGTCAAATGATAAAGTTATCAAACAACATATATATTATACAATAAGTGATCTCAATCTTTTTTTCTTCAACTTTTTCTATTGGATGCACATTGTAATACCCCTCCTAATACTTTTGGTTTTGGTAATTTTATTTAATATGTAACTCGAACAAATAATTTAATTTTATATGAATTTCATTTTGAAAATATGCGAGTTTAAAAAGTCATGCAGTTAATTGACAAAAAAAAAAATGAATCTAGAGGAGTAAAGCAATCCTCGGCCTATTTTAGGCAGAGAAGTGGCCAATAATAAAAAGAGTTAGCTGTTTTTCTATAAATAAAGTCTTATGCAAAGAGAAAACGGCATGCAAGAAACCTAAATGAGAAACAAAAGAGAATGAATAAAAGCTTTAAAGAACACAGTAGGTGAAAGATCTAAATCGAAATTATGTACAAATAGCACTGGGATGCTAGAGAACATTTGGATAATGTTAGGCTCTTTGAAGTTCCTATGGCCAGGGGGTGCATGACCTTGAACTTATCTTTTTTGGAAACCGTAATTTATTTTGATACTTACTTATAAATGGTATGAGTTAAAGTAATTTCTTTTATATTAGATAATTCTCTAACTTTATTTTTATTCTTATTAGTAATCTAAGCTTGTGGTGAAATTGCTAATAATTAATAAATAATATTTGATAGTATGGTTATTATTCTATTTATCATAGAAGATCAAGAAACAGGTTTTATTTCACAGAAAACATTAGATGTTACAAATATTACTAATATTATATTAATGGAGTCGATGTAGGCTATCAAACTCAACAACTCTAGTCAATATCTTTCCTTTTCTTAACCTAGCAAATAGCAAAAAAAAATCATAAAATGCTACATAAACAAAATATACCGAATTACAGCTACTACCACTATTTACTAATTAAAACATTTGGGAAAAAGAAATTTCTGAACTGCAACGCTTACAACTGAGTTCAAGACATTATATTAACAATTCGTTTACACCAAACATTCTTTTATGGAACGAAACATTCAACATCTGAATGCTTAAGTTAGGTTTTGGAGTTTAGTTGAATCCTTTCAACAAAACAACAAGAACCCATTACATTTTACATAAAGAAAAACTGGAAAAGTGGACGAGTTCCATTACAGGATTCATAGTAATTCTGCGAGCCTACTCTACTTAGGGTTTTTAAAAATAAAACTAAAATCTCAGCTACGGATTTCTACAGTTTCTTGAGTCATAGGGCCGAGCTGTAAAAACTTGCCTAAAACTCTTTATCTCCAGAACTTGCGCTGATATTGAAACACTGTAGTTATATGTACCCATTATTCCCTTTTTGAAAACCATACTGAGAGGTAACCGAGGACTTACCGTCACAAACGTTAAACTAGATCACTAGGAAGTCTTTGGTTGATGTGTGGTCAAAGTCGTTCCAAATAATATTCAAATTGTTAAATTACAAGAATAACTTTAATACATTGGAATTATGAAGATGATGAATATTTACGTGGGTTGAAACGGGATTCTCCCAAGGAATCAAATGCCACTGTTTTAATGGCCTGTATCGGTTACCGAACTCGGATAGTGGTGGGACAATTACAAAACTGGTTGTGATTCACTGAAACCATCTGCTTAGGGCTTACTAAACTACACAGAGATGTCACCGGATTTCAGGCGAACCAAAAATAAGGGAAGTCAACCCTATATTATGTCTTAAAGTAACGAAGATGCCAGCTGTAATCCACTTTACTACAAACTTAAATGCACTTTACAAATCCACTCTCGAGTTAAACTATAAATATCATTAATATTTTGCCAAATCAAAATCCATGTTTGTTGGAGTATGCACTCTTCATTAAAAATTGTGAAGATTCTAGGGTTAGGCTAACTGTACCTGCATTTAGATAAATAAGAAGAACAACGTAAAGCTAAATAAGTCCAAGTCAACCTCCCAATATAGACTGCAACATTAGAGAAGGGATAAGAAAAAAGAAAACGTTCTCTTGGTTGGTAAAAGCTTGGAAATCAAGTAGTAGAAATTTTAGTTTTACTTTCCATAAGTACCTTAGACCTTATAAATAAATAAAAAATTACATCTAGCTTTTTGTTATTTTTACTTTGGGTTTGTCACAAAATTGTATGAGAGCGAGGTTAAAACATTGTCACCTAGTGTGACACCAAACATATTTGTGTAAACTTGGTTTAACATGATTGAATGCTTTGGGTATAAAAAAATGACAAATGAATGAATATCGTTACTAGGAAATATATTAATGGCTGAAGCAGCACAAAACATGGAGGAAGAGATAGTACCGGAAGGTATTCCAGCACTAGAAAACACAAGTCTCTATGTAGAACCAGGGGAAAAATATAATGCTGAAATTCTATCAGAAATGCTAGAAACAGTGAGAAGTTTGAAGGCTGACCTCGATAGTCTTAAAGTCTACTATATTAAATGGATGAGTTCTAAGTGAGATCAAGAAGAGATAAATGAATATTGCACTACTGGAAAGAAAAATAAATAGAAGAGATTTAAAAAGATGTAGCATTGAGGAAAGTACAGATAACATTCATATAACCACTCAAGAATTGAAGAAAGGTGATGAAATGAATTATAAGATGCAAAAAGAAAAAAGTGAGGAGTTACAAGGAGAATTTAAAAAGTTGAGACCACCAATATTTGATGGAGAATCCAAAGAAGCATTTGAAGCTTCGCTATTGAATATCAAATGATATTTCCAGATATACATATATGATAACTTGAGATCTTGTCTAGCTATTTTCCATTTGAGAGAAAAAATTGCTTTATGATGACAGAGGCTAAAAGTGTAAACAATATACCAAGTAAAGAGTTGAGCTAGAAACTTTTAAGAAATTATTTAGAGTAGCATTTTGATCTAAATTTGTAAGTAGCATACATTCAATACCAGCATTACAGCCATAGTAACAAGCCATGATAGCCCATATACCTAGAAAACATCCATTAGTTTTACAAATGCATTCAAATAAAATTGTTAAAGTCAATGCAAAATAAATAAATAAAAAAACTGATTTGTAAAGGAGGTCGGTAGAACTGCTTCCAATGATGCTCTTGTTTCCATTTGCTATGTTTAAATGATACAGCAGACCGTACTGGCACAAAAAGAAGCTGATTGCAAGAAGACCCTCTAATAATCGTCCACAAAATCCAGTAGATCCAAGATGCTCATGTCCCTCGTCCCGCCAAGATTCCCAACTTTTGTTTGCAGGTACGCCAATACCACCCCTATTGTTTATCCATTTAGTCCAATGAATGGAGCAAATAACCATGTCACCACCAAAAAGCACATGGAAAGTGTGGTTAATAGGTAAGAAACAAAATCTTTTGCTGGGAGCAATAGATGTTAGACAAAGAGAAGCATCATCAGCTCCAGTCCCTTAATAAAGTGGCTCCTTGAATAAAGCCTGTAATTCTCTGCACATTTCTCATGCCGCACCAGAAAACCTGGCCCAACGGCCCTATACTTTGCACCACCATGCAAATTTGTCCTGCCAAAGTAATGAGTTTTTGTACCCAAAGATCAGCATTTCCAGTACCAATGTAATACATGGACTCGCTAATAATTCTAGAAGCTTCTTGCGGTCTTACTATACCTCGTAATCGTGACTGGTATTCCCTCAGATATTGTATTTGTTGCTCATAACTTATTACGTTCTACAAAAAAATGTAAAATGCCATCACTTTCAGTACAGGAAACCAGCCAAGTAAGTACAATGCCCATGAACGCCTAAACTGGTCGTGGATTTTTACTTACTCCACTCTCTGAGCGTTGTCATGGCCAGATCCGGCCTAGGTGAATGTGACTCGGGTGATTAAATCGTCCCACGTCAGTTGTGGGTCGAGGTATATAGGGATTGTTTCTTTGATACCCAAGGCCGAAGCTGCATCTCAAAATATACAGAAATGAGACTGAGAAAAATTATTCAATCCTAGGAATGTATATAAAAATGTAAATGTTGAGTATTTGGAGATTATACCCAAGAAATCTCTGTCCTAGGGCGGGAAGTTGTGCTGTATTGTTGTTGCCAACCTCAAGAGTAGAGTCTCCTAACACAATTAATGCAGGAAACTGTGGTGTGCCTTGACCTTGAACCACCTATGAACTTGAGATTAAGCAAAAACACACTAAGATGAGAAAGCTTCCATGAGGCCGTGAATTTTGATGCTCCACTGCCATTGATGGTGAATTTTGATGCTCCACTGCCATCGATGGTGAATTTTGCAACTCTGTATTCTATGTTTTCATTTAAAATATTCGTTGGAGAGTGGTGCTTCAAAGATGAATGAATGTATGGTTCGGTGAGTTATTAAAAGTACCGTGAATTTGAATGACAGTTCAATAAATGTAGTTAATAAAAATCCGAGACCTTAGTTGTCATTGTATTTGTAGGGGTGCCATGAGTGGTTGTGATCTGAATTGACTTAACTTGAATTGACTTAACTTCACGTTGCAGATGTCCTTGCAAGTGATATTTAAGAACATTCATGTAGACGTCACTGTCAAAACAGGTTATAGGATTCTTGATTGGCAAATTCAGGAGAGAAAAGAAGTGGATAGTGGACTGTGCTGTAAAAGCTACTTTGATTTATGAGGTGAGGGTCAGGGAATCTTATCCTCAGCGTTCTGCTCTTCATCTCTTGTCCCGTGAATTTAATTCGATTAGCAGTAAATACCAAATTACTATAAGGCATAATGGCCATAATGGCATGGCCTGTTAAATATTAATAATAATAACTATAGCACAATGAACTAAAAAACCAACTTAATGTTGCTGACAAGCCCGCGGCCTATGCTTGAAGCCGATTTCGAGATAGTGAGGTCAGCCTTCTGGCCAGTAACCAAATGAAAAAATAACAATTTAAAAAAAAAAATATTAATAATAAAAATAAAAAACATTGTAAACACAAATGTATATTTTAAAAATTAAAAAAGAAAAATAATTCAACTTCACTATATATATGTTCTAGTGAGGGACATAACAAGAGCCACCAGGTGGCAATGTCGTGATGTTACTTATAGGTGTTGATATAAGATGAAATGATAAGAAGCTATTAGTAAAGAAAAGAGCCTTTTGGACCATGCTATTAACAAAGAAAATATCTCTTATGAATAAGGACACTAGCAATTTTCTTTTGCATGGATGTTTTTCTTCTAGATTTTCCTTTTTATAGATTTTGTGTTACAGAAATACCTTTTAGTAAAGTTGGAGACATTAAACTCGATGTAACACAAAAAAAAACTATCAAAAACTTCAAATTCACCTAAATGCTTTGGTTAATTCACCTAAATCCCTAAGTCAAAGAAGATAATTTAAATGTCGTGCAATCTCTAAGTTTAAGGACCTAACAATATATGATAAATGTTAAGTCTAAAAATATAATTTGAATAATTTGAATACCATGCAATCTCTATGTTTAAAGACTTAACAATATATGAAAAATGTTAACAAACTTTTCTGGTTATTAGTTATGCATAAGTTATTTGTATGATCATATACCGAATACACATAAATATTGAGCATGGATAAAGCGTGTGTAATCCATATATCATTGCTAACAATAAATTTTGTGATTTATTATGAATTTATTAAATTTAAAATATAAATATGTGAATGGGTAAAGTGTGTCTAATTCATATGATCACTTAACAATATATGAAAAATGTTAACAAACTTTTCTGGTTGTGAGTTATGCATGAGTTATGTGTAGATGATCATATCCGGAATACACATAAATTTTATGTGCATGATAAAGTGTGTGTAATCCATATACCATTGCTAATAATAAATTTTGTGATTTATTATGAATTTATTAAATTTAAAATATAAATATGTAAATGGATAAAGTGTGTCTAATTCATATGATCAGTTAACAATATATGAAAATGTTAACAAACTTTTCTGGTTGTCACTTATGCATGAGTTATGTGTATATGACCATATCCCGAATAAATCTTATGTGCATGGATAAAGTGTGTGTAATCCATATATCATTGCTAACAATAAATTTTGTGATTTATTATGAATTTATTAAATTTAAAATATAAATATGTGAATGGATAAAGGCTGTCTAATTCATATAAATATTGCTAACAATATTTTTTGTAATCTAATGAGTGAATTAATATGAATTTATTAAATTTAAAATATAAATCTTTTAACTTTGAGATAAAAATAAATTTATCTAAAGTATAAACAATAATTTTTTTTTTCAATTTAAAAACCACATATCATTTTAAATTAATAATAAAATGTCATTCTAACAACTCCAAATAGAGTAAGTCACTCCTACTTTTCCTCTTCCTCGTGTCACAAATAGACAGCAAAAAAAAACCAAAAAAAGAGAAAAACCATTGATGGTCGGCCACTACTGCTCAAATATATAACCTCTATCAACCAATTTCACCTATCTGATATATAAAATTTGTAAACCCTATTTCATGATTGTAACATTTCACATATCAAAGTTTTGTTTAACATAACCCACCAAATTTGGCTGGATGTGATGTGCTACAAATCTCTTCATGTGATTCGACTATTTCCACTACAACAAATGTATTTGAGAGATAAATTGTTCTCAAAACTCACTGGAATAAGGCTATTGGGGAAGGGAAATAAGATGTGGTTTCATGATATTCGAGGAGTTTTGGATTCCAATTTCATAAGGGAGAACATTAGTTCAGGGTTATGACAATTTTTTTCATTATTATTCTTAGATCTATTTATTTTTAAGTTTGTTATTTTAAAAATAATGTTATTTTAAAATAATGGAAATATGTAAATTTTAATAATCAAAGTTTTACTTAATAATAATAAAATTTCATTCTAACATAATAATTAAAAAAAAAAATTAAGCAAATCCACATGTCATTCTTAAATAATAATAAAAGAAAACCAAATTAAGACATTTTCTAGGTTGCATAGGTTTCCCATTTTTTACTCCACCTTATTAAAGTTAAAATATATATATATATGATGAGCCACATGGAATAAATTGACAACCATATTGTAAGGATTGTGAGAAAATTGTAAATTTTTTATAATATTAATAACTAAAAAATAATTTTCATAAAATAATTGTTTATTTTACCATGATTTTTATCATATAATGGTTTGGAATTCGCTTCCATGTAATGAGATATTACCTAACCACTTAAATCAAATGAATGGCCTATTGATGGTAGTTTATTTTCAGCATTTTCCATTAGATATCAAAACCACCTTGATATCAAAACAAAAACTTTGTTTTTTATTACATATATGCACCCAAATTAGTTTTCCCTCTTTCCACCAGCCAATATGGGAGATAGATATTTGTAGACGGCTACTGAAAGCTTGATCAAATAGCAATTGTTTAAATAGCAACCATTTGAAACTATAAAAAAAAAGAGAACCATCTAAGCACTGCTACAGAAGTAAAAATCAATAGGCCCATTACATAATCATAACCACATGCAAGAGCCCTTACCGAATACCAAAATTAAATCTTAACCACCACTCGTCTGCATGTTTGTACTATCTGCAATTCTCAAAAAATAGTAGTTGAAGATATAAATAATATATCACTTGTGAGGAATTCAAATCAATATATTTACGAATTAGGTCATTCAATTAAGCACCTATAGTAAATCCTTGTTGGCATGAAGTCTATAAGGCTTGAAAATAGTGTTCCAACAGTTGCGATAAATCCAAGGAATAGAAGGAGTTTGAGTAGTCTGAACACTAGCTGGGAATCCGCGCTAAAGTGTTTTTGTCCTACTAAAACCACCAGCAAAATAGTCCAATACATTTGTAAGAAATGGAAAACACAAATTTATCGTCCGTCTATTGGACTTCGCATAAAAATTATGAGTTTATCAATGGACAATTTATATGTAGGAAACAGCTCAAGAAGCTCAAGAAACAAGCTCTCACCATGCGATTCAAAACCTATTTAGAGTAGCATTTTGATCTGAATTTGAAAGTCACATATATTCAATACTAGCATTACAGCCTCAAATAACAAGCCATGATAGCCCATATACCTAGAAAACATCCATTAGTTTTACAAATGCATTCAAATAAAATTGTTAAAGTCAATGCAAAATAAAAAATAAAAAAGCTGATTTGTAAAGGAAGTCCATAGAACTTCTTACAATGATGCTCTTGTTTCCATTTTCTATGTTTAAATTATACATCAAACTGTACTCGCACAAAAAGAATCTAATTGCAAGAAGACCCTCTAATAATCATCCACAAAATCTAGTAGATCTAAGATGCTCATGTTCCTCTTCCCGCCAAGATTCCCAACTTTTGTTTGTAGGTACGCCAATACCACCCCTATTGTTTATCCATTTATTCCAATGAATGAAGCGAATAACCATGTCACCACCAAAAACCACATGGAAAGTGTGGTTAATAGGTAAGAAACAAAATATTTTGCTGGGGAGCAACAGATGTTATAGACAAAGAGAAGCATCATCAGCTCCAGTCCCTTAATAAAGTGGCTCCTTGAATACAGCCTCTAATTCTCTACATATTTCTCATGCCGCACCACAAAACCTCGCCCAGTGGCCCTAGGCTTTGCACCACCATGCAAATTTGTCCTACCAAAGTAATGAGTTTTTGTACCCAAAGATCAACATTTCCTGTACCAATGTATACAAGGACTCATTGATAATTATGAAAGCTTCTTGCAGTCCTACGATACCTCATAATCGTGACTAGTATTCCCTCAGATCAAGGATGGAATTTGACGGGTAAATGCCCATCATGAGTCAATTTACTCGTCAAATATGTTAAGAAATCATGGGCACCAAGATTAAAATGAAAAGACTAAAAATTAAATAACAAATTTTATTAACTGGAAGGTGCAGCTTTCATATTGAAGCCGACACTTATTTATCTCATTACAATATATTGAATAACAGTTGCATAACTATAATTTATCACAACCCTAACATAACTGTTTACTTACAAACTAATTGTAAGTGTTAATCTTCAACACACCCTCTGAACACTACAATTTACAAAACTTAAAAAACTTGATTCACATTATAACATAAAATAAAGAACTTTTGAGGTAGATTTTTATTTTCTTCTCTACATATTCATATTTTTGCATGTACTCCATCATGTTTTCTCATCACCCTCGTAAAGGTAGAATTCTTGAGTTGGATTCCCAATTTCTCGAATGCCACCTCCTCGAACTCCCGAATCACAGCTCTCCTGAAATCTAATTACTGGACAATCCACATGTCGTGTAACCTTAGCAACTAATGAGGGATCCTTCCCTAGACCACAACTCCCAAATTACTTGGACAACAATCCATATTGAGTAACACAATATTGACTTCTTCATAGTGGAAAAAATGAAACTGACTGTTTAGACAGTAAGTTGTCTTGACTTTGTTGTTATCATCAATTACAATTGTTCAATCTCTCTTCACATATATGTTGCCTATTGGGAAAAACTATATGCATAGTATATCTTGTAAACAAAAATCAAGTGACGCAAATTAATTTGACAGACTTTTCACAAGAATTTCCATAGGAACTCCACCATGCTTAATGATATATAAGAAAAATTTCCAGCTTTTAATTTGAGAGATAGTCATAACTATATATAACAATTTCCCTTCATCCTGTGCAGAACCACTACTTTCCCATCTCAGCAATACTGTGGCAAGTTGATTCTGAACTTTATGATAAAAACCACTATTTTCTTGTCTCAGCAATACTGTGGCAAGTCGGTTCTGAAATTTCTGATAAAGTTTTTGACCTGGTCACGCACGATATTTCCAGTGCTCCAGCGTTAGATACACCAATTTATGTGGTGTGCTGGTTTCCAATATTCTACAGATTGCTGCTGCATTGATACATAGATTTGAAGGACAAAGGTTAAGGAACAACTTCAATTCCTCCAGACATTTATTTTCGCAAATACTATTGATAAAAATCTACACATTTATGCTATTTTAATATAGTGACCATGATTATAAAAAACTCTTCTTCCAACCACTCTCATGAGAGATTCAGGGCTATCCAAGCTCCAATACCATGTTAAGAAATCATGGGAACCAAGATAAAAATGGAAAGACTAAAAACTAAACAAGAAATTTTATTAACTCGAGCGTGCAACTTTCATATTGAAGCCGACACTTATTTATCTCATTACAATATATTCTATAACGGTTGCATAACTATAATTTATCACAATCGTAACATAACATTTTGTAGAAATTATAAGGCCTTGATGGCATAATGAATTTCATAAACTGGCTAAGGATCTAAGCACACAATTAACCTCACAGAGAATTGTAGAGAATTAGCATAATGAGAGAAGAAGAAGAATTAATGAACACACATTAATGAATGATCAATAAATGATAATTGATATTATTACATAGGTAATACATCCTTATAAAGGAAAAAGGAGCTGCATGAAGACAACTCAAGCTAGCTCATAAAAGCAGGCTTACTAATTATGATAAACCCCTTAAAGCACTTTTCAATCTACCAAGCACCTCACGAGTTGGCAAAAGCATGAGTGAGTTGTCAAGGAGATGGAAATAATATGCTAATGGAGAAAAACTAATGGAGGATGGGTTGGAAACAAAAGCACCCAGTTTCCTAGTTGACTAGCTTTTATCTTATCCATTGAAAAGCAGGATAAAGCAGAAAAAAGCAGAAAAAACAGAAAAAACAGAAAAAAACAGAATTTGCTATATGGTCCTATATACTAATTCTAGAGGAACCCAGAATCAGAAATAAATCATTCCTAGGATATGGATGGCATGCATTGACTTTAAGTGGATGCCAACTAATTAAGCTAGTGGGTGAATAATTAATCATTATTGATTAATTATTTTATCCTAAGTGTATGAGTGGGTGTATTATATCCCAACACCCCCCTATAAGCCTGACTTTATGATGATATTCCTGAACTAATCAGAAATATATATGCATATAGGGCCCAACAATAAAGCTATGGTCACCCTTTTACAACTTATATTGTCCAAAGAAATGAGGAAAGAGGCAAAACCTCAAGGAGAAAATCCTCCCTCGAGAAAGGACATGAAAAGAAATACCAAAAATGTTGAATTGTTGGTGTTGTTGCTGCTCCAAACTAAATGCTGATGTCTGGAGGAATCTTCTTCAGAAGAAGAAAAGAAGAAGATAAATCTACTCACCTGGATCAAAGACAGTTGCAGGATGGAACCTGGGACCATGTAGAACAACTGAAATCCAATGATGTGAAGGCAATACTGAAGGATCTTGAGACTTTTAATCAGCTCCAAGATGATGATATGACTTGAACTTCGAACCAGTAGAGATGAAATGAGCTCTAGATAGGTGGAATAACTGTCCAAGCGAGTGTATCATGTCTCCATCTTCATTTACATAGAGAGGATGTGTCCAAGTGATCATGTAGGAACATAGAGAAGGAAATGGATCAAAGAGTACGAATGCATGGGCTCCATGGGTTGATCTAGCTTCCAAAGAATCCAAGAGATCACAAAAAAGGCACAACAGTAGACTCATGGAATATACTGGTAAATAATCCTCTATGGTAGAATAATGAGAGGAGGAAAGATAGTGATGTTCAAGATCTTCAAGGAGGGTCTAAGAATGAGTGCCAAGAACAATGGAGGAGTTGCAGAAGCGCATGGGATCAATTATGGTAAGTGGCAAAACACTGGAAGGACTTGATTTGGCTAAGGAAGCATCCTGGAAATCACTGGGTTGTGCACCATCAAGAGGAGAGGCATGCACAAGGTGTGAGAGGTCTAGCATATGTATCTCAGAATCCATGATAGAAGACATAGAGAACACTGAATGTGTGAGTGAATCATCAATAGCAATAGCAATAGCATTAGTCACTTCTTCATGATCAACTTCATCAGAGACTGTAGAGGTCGAGAAATCTTGAGAGAGAGAAATCATTGAGGAGCTAGAGGCACTCTCCACATAGCTAGAAGGATCCTCATTGTCCTTTCCCAAAACTCTATCCAATGTTGTCCAGAGATCTTTTGGGGAATCAATAGAATCAATAAGGTAGCCCATGCATGGAGAGATAGATAGGCACATAGCTCCAATTGCTTTGTCACGGTCATTCAACCAGTCACTTGGCTCTTCATAAGATTCTTCACCAGCTCCAATAGATATCTCATAGAGACCTTGTCTCTTTAGATATGAAATCATCTTCAGTTTCCACTCTGAATAGCTTGTGAATGGAGAAAGAAGAGGAACTGATATTCTTTAATCCATTCGAAGTTGAACCTGCAAAATAAACCTGCAAATTTGAAAAGGAGGATTAATTAATGAACTCTCAAAGCTCTGATACCATGTAGAAATTCTAAGGCCTTAATGGCATAAGGAATTTCATAAACTGGCTAAGGATCTAAGCACACAATTAACCTCACAGAGAATTGTAGAGAATTAGCATAATGAGAGAAGAAGAAGAATTGATGAACACACATTAATGAACACTAGTGGAAAATGAGAGATTAGTGACCAGAAGACCACAATTTTTGGTCACCATAGTTTTTTTCAAGGGATAAATGACCAAAGTTGATAAATTTAAGTGAGCTAACTAAAAAAGACCAAGATAAATGACCACT
>LPNX010326167.1:38636-53237 GCA_001517045.1 Pseudotsuga menziesii
TAGATTAATAATGGACACCATTCAAACTACTAAAATATAATGACCACATATAAAGCGACTAAAAATGACTAAATTAGTGACCAATAATCGAGAAATATGTGACCAAACAATGAGATATAAATGACAAAAAAAATGACCAAAATTTGCATATCAATGACCAAAAAATAGTTTTGGTGGCTAATTTACGGTCTTTTATTACACGACCAAATTTGGTCATATTCTAGCTTGTCATGTGGTCATTAATTTGGTCATATAATTGGTCATTGATTCAAATACATGACCAAATAAATGATCAAATATATGACCAAATTAATGACCAACCGACAAGCTATAAATGACCAAAATAAAAATGACCAATTTTGGCCGCGTAATAAAAGACCGTAAATTAGCCACCAGCGATCGCCAAACCAAAAGTGGTCATTGATATGCGGATTTTGGTCATTTTTTTGGTCACTAATCTCTCATTTTCCATTAGTGGAATGATCAATAAATGATAATCAATATTATTACATAGGTAATACATCCTTATAAAGGAAAAAGGAGTTGCATGAAGACAACTCAAGCTAGCTCATAAAAGCAGGCTTACTAATTATGATAAACCCCTTAAAGCACTTTCCAATCTACCAAGCACCTCACGAGTTGGAAAAAGCATGAGTGAGTTGTCAAGGAGATGGAAATAATATGCTAATGGAGAAAAACTAATGGAGGATGGGTTGGAAACAAAAGCACCCAGTTTCCTAGTTGACTAGCTTTTATCTTATCCATAGAAAAGCAGGATAAAGCAGAAAAAAGCAGAAAAAACAGAAAAAGTAGAAAAAAGCAGAATCTGCTATATGGTCCTGTATACTAATTCTAGAGGAACCCAGAATCAGAAATAAATCATTCCTAGGATATGGATGGCATGCATTGACTTTAAGTGGATGCCAACTAATTAAGCTAGTGGGTGAATAATTAATCATTATTTATTAATTATTTTATCCTAAGTGTATGAGTGGGTTTATTATATCCCAACACATTTTACTTACAAACTAATTGTTAGTGTTAATCTTCAGCAAAATACAGCTAATATTTTACGGAGACCATCAAAATATGGCTTAGAATAGAGACAACGTTTCATATTTTGATTGTTACCGGCTATTTTGACATGTGTCTTCCATTTGAAATTCCAACCTTGCCTCAGATATTGTATTTGTTGCTCATAACTTATTACATTATGCAAAAACATGTAAAATGCCATCACTTTCAGTACGGGAAACCAACCAAGTAAGTACAATTCCCATGAACGCCTAAACTGGCCATGGATTTTTACTTAATCCACTCTCTGAAGTAAGGTTGTTGTGGCCAGAGCTATACGAGGCGAAAGTGACTTGGGTGATTAAATCGTCTGATGTCAGTTGTGGGTCGAGGTATGTAGGGATTGTTTCTTTGATACCCAAGGCTGAAGCTGCAGCTCAAAATATGCAGAAATGAGTCTAAGAAAAATTATTTAATCCTTGGAATGTATATAGAAATATAAATGTTGAGTATTTGAAGATTATACCCAGGAAATCTGAAGTAAGCTTTCCATTAGAGAAGCATCTAGTAGGTATCCCACAAGGAAAATCTCTGTCGTAAGGCGGGAAGTTACACTTCACCGATGTATTGATGTTGTTGTTGTTTCCATTGTTAAGAGTAGAGTCTCCTAACATAATTAATGGAGGAAACTATGGTGTTCCTTGACCTTGAACCACCTCTGAACTTGAGATTAAGAAAAAACACACTAAGATGAGAGTAGTCGCGACGAATTCAAGCTTCTAGGAGGCCGTGAATTTTGATGCTCGACTTCCATTGATGGTGAATTTTGCAGCTCTGTATTCTATGTTTTCCTATTTAAAATAATCGTTGGAGACTAGTGCTTCAAAGATGAATGAATGTATGGTTCAGTGAGTTATTAAAGGTACAATGAATTCGAATGATAGTTCAATAAATGTCATTAATAAAAATTCAAGAGACCTTAGTTGTCATTGTAGTTGTAGGGGTTCCATGAGTAGTTGTGATCTGAATTGACTTAACTTCACGTTGCAGATGTCCTAGCTACCATTGCAAGTGATATTTAAGAACATTCATGTAGACGTCACTATCAAAACAACTGATAGGGTTTCTTGATTGGCAAATTCAGGAGAGAAAATAAGTGGATAGTGGACTGTGTTGTAAAAGATACTTTGATTTATGAGGTGAGGGTCAAGGAATCTTATCCTTCACGTTCTGATCGTCATCTCTTGTCCCATGAATTTAATTCGATTCGCAATAAATACCAAATTACTATATGGCATAATGGCATGGATGGCTAAATGTTAATAATAATAACTAGCACAATCAACCAAAAAACAAAGTTAATGCTACTGACATGGGCCTGCCGCCTACGCCTAAAGTAGATATTTGAGATAGTGAGGTCAGATTCTTCTAGCCAATAACCAAATGACAAAATAACAATTTAAAAAAAAATATTATTAATACAAATAAAAAACATTGTAAACACAAATGTATGTTTTAAAAATTTAAAAAAAAATAATCTAACTTCACCATATATATATGTCCCGGGTCGGGGACATAATAAAAAAAAATTGAAGGAGAAAATCTCTTATACCTTGAAATATAAATATACAATACAATTTATATGTTGGGAGGAACCATTCTAGTTGGAAAACCTTTAGCTAACTTTATTTGAAACCAAAAATATATTGTTCATAAATTGCTTTGTTCTTATTTTGAGGTAATTTTTTTATACATAGTAATTTATGCTTTAAGGTGTTACAGTCTCTAGCTAACATTTAAGTGAAAAAATATAGTTATTAAGTATAATGGAGGAATGAAGTGTAATAAACATTCTATATTATAATTATATTGGTTACAAGGATTAATATGTGTTTTAGATGATGATGATGGGAAACTTTAATGGTTAGAGAGTCAAATTTTAATAGTTAATATATTCTCTTTAAGAGGTGGTGATGATATTAGTAAATGTTTATTTGATAGTCTCTTACATTTTACATATTGTACTATGGAATAGGCTAATGTCTAGAACATTTGCACCTTTTCAGGCAAGTTTGGTCGTAATCCGACAACACGATTTGTTGTTGAAAATTAGATTTTAAGTGTTAAAATTGCAATTTTTATTGCAGAAATGGATTCAGTACCCTTGATTACCCTTGGGTAATCCAAATTATATAGTTCCAATCACTGAACACTAGCATTTCAATCATTTCTGCTGGATTTTGGCCAAAAAACTCGCCATATTTTAGGTGCAAATGATCTAGAGTTTAGCTTAGTCCTTGTACTATTAACTAAAGAAGACTTCATTATTTCAAATAGTGATATTTGGTTAGGATTAAAAGGAAATTCCTTGCAATAAGGAAGAAAAATATTTAGATATTTAGATAGTGTTCTTTGTGAAAGACCTTTGTGTTGCATATTTGTAATCATCCTGTTCAAATTAATTTTAAAATATTAACAATTCTTGGTGGAGGTAGCCCCTTATTGGGGTGGATCGCGTATGTTGGTCTCTCTCTCTCTAGCCTTTTTGTTTTATGTAGTGACCCAAGATAATGTTTTGCAATTCTATGGTTAAAGAATTGTAAAAGTTAAGGCTTTTCCTACAAGATACTCTTTTTTACAAGAGATGTAATACTATTCTCTCTGGCTTAGAAATAAGTCCTTGAGGGACTTACACATGTTTACTCTAGTTTATTAAGGACATATTGTATTTTAATTATTGAAGCTTTATATATGAAATTTTAAATAATGGTATTAAACATATTAATGAACACTTGTACTTGTTATTACGATTGTCAGATACTAGAATGTTTTTTTCCTTTGTTTTAATAAGAGCTAGTCTAAAGATAAAACTGCAATCAAGGGCACAGGAAGAAAGAAGCCCATAATTAGAACATTGTACGTCATCCTCAGCATCGTATCCCCCTCATATTTTCCATTTAATTCATAGATCGATGTGGTTTTCATCCTTTCTCTTCCCCACTCTCTATCTTGTCCCTTGAATTTTCCAAGTTCTCCATACTTCCTTTCCATGCAAAACCTTCCTCTTTAATCTCATCACCACATAGGTAGCTGAGGCCACCTTCTTATACTTGTCACATTTCCTCTCATCCTTGACCCACTACCCACCCTCCTCATTTCCATGTCTCAAGTCATCACCCACTTCTCGGGAGGGAATATTAATGTTAATATAATTAAACATTTAAAATTGCTCTTTAGTTAAATAAAAAATGTACAATAATTGGCTTAGATCTTTTAATAGGTATATTATTTTAGTATTTGGGGTTGACTAAGGTTTATTCTTTTCTAGGATTGTGCCACATTGAGACAAGTGTACTATTGAGATTTATTCTATGGAGGTTATTTGAAATTTGAAATAGACAATTATAAAAAAATATAAAAAAAATAATGGATAGGTGATGAATGGACCTTTGGTAGTTGATGCATGGATAACTCTTAGTTAATGCTTGAATGCATCGATAATGTATATAGTGCATGAATGCATCGATAATGTATAATTCGAGGCGGAAGTCTAGTTGACGCATAGATAATGTATGATTTAATGGTACTTAACTTACAGTCTATTGCAATTCACCAAGCACAAATTAAGTTCTTGTGCAAATATTTAACATTAATATTAATATTGAGTATTAATATTAACTAGCAACAATCATATTAATAAGATTAATATGTTCGAAATATGTCGAGAGGCATATAATTGACACATTGATAATGTTTATTTCCTAAAGAATGTGTCAATTACTTGTATCCAAGAATTAATCTAATATAACAACCACCTAAATTGTGATTGTTAAGGCTTATAGTTAAAGTTAAGCTCATACTTGTATCATCATTGGAGTTAACCTAATAGTTGTATCTAAAAGTTAATTTAAAATTTAATATAAAGATATTCAAGTTAATATATAACAACTCTCAGTTAACTCGACTCCTAGCTTCCACACGGAGTTCGACTAAGCCTTATGCACATTAACTCAACTCCCAAATTCCAAATGGAGTTCCACTATCACATGAGATGCACATTACCATGCCACTAAGTGCACCTATCACATGAGTTTAGAGGAATTTATTAGGAGTTTAGAGGAGTTTATTAAGAGATGGAATTTCATACAAACTCCACATTACCTTAACCCCGAGTTATAAAATGCAGTTTAACTAAGCCTTGTGCAAATTAGCTCAACTTCTAGCTGTTATATGGAGTTCTACTCTCAAAGAGACCACACACTTCCATGGCATTAAGTTCAATTATCACATGAGATATTTTTTATTTTTTCAAACTACCACAAAGTGCGGTTATTGCATGAGTTATTTTTTATTTTTTTTATAATTTTGAATTTTGAATTTTGAAAACCCCTATAGAATCAATCTAGATAATACACTTGTACCATTGTTGACCATAGATATAAAAAAGTATAGATGATAGTCCACCCAAAAATTCTAAGATATATAAGCCTTTTGGCTTAAATATTCATTTACAATGATTATAGATTCACTTTGTTGGAATATTTGTCGTGGACTACAACTAATCTTATA
The DNA here is from genome assembly GCA_001517045.1 of Pseudotsuga menziesii. Classification (NCBI taxonomy): domain Eukaryota; kingdom Viridiplantae; phylum Streptophyta; class Pinopsida; order Pinales; family Pinaceae; genus Pseudotsuga; species Pseudotsuga menziesii. The sequence continues at coordinate 44,220 of LPNX010326167.1, forward strand.
AAGAATTATCGTGTTCCATCTAGAAAAGTAGTTCCTAAACTACGATGTCATTAATATACTTTGTTTATGCAAAACATTGATCTATAAGAAAGCATTATCTAGCATGATAATGTTGCCTATATGTTGAAATTTTGTCACTATTACATAAACAAAAAAGTAAATAAATAATTAGTTCAATAAAATGATAAAATTTAGAAGTTTGTTTAGGTATGTTTTGTTTTGTTTTAATAAAAAAAAAATTTTAGTTTTTAAAAATGTATCAAAATATTATAGATAAAGTTTTATAAACAAAATTCCTATGAATCAACTTTTACATTCTATTTTAAAATAAATAATAATGATGAATCATAAGTTCACAATAACTATGATTTTAATGCTACTACTGAGGAAAGAATTATGAGCCTCAAGAGCCATTGAAAGTTGAGCAATGTTGAATTGACGGTTGTTTTAGCTTCATCATACACATATGGAGCAAGCAAAATTGATTTAGAATGCCTATCACCGGTTTAGATTTAGTTTATGACAACTCATTCCTATTCTTATTAACTCCTATCTCCTTGTCTTGTGACATAAATATACATAAGACCGAGCAAAGTGATTAATATATACAGCTTGATTACAACGAGATCGGTGCATTCAAGAGTTTGTCTTAAGCAAACAAGATATATGTTGGGTATTCTCTCATCTCGGATTTTGTATCCATGGATCCTCTATCACATCACCTATCCATATCGTGCATTCTTTTACTTCTAGCTCTGTGGATTGTACAAATTATTTCAAGTTTGAAACATTTACTTAATTGGCTTCATAGTTCTCTTCATGGTTAAATACTTGGATTCTTTTCTCATGGCAAAGGGTGAGAAACATATCCATTTATTAATTATGGATATGAAGTTGCTTGATATGGAAATCAAGGCATCTATTACAACATTCAATGCATATTGAGCAAGAGGTTGCATAATATTCACCAATTGAAAAAAAACCTTACCAATTGGAAATGACTTCAAATCTTTATCTTCTAAAATAATCTTCATCTTCATAAATGAAACTTGACTAATATTCATCTTCTAACTTCAAATATTAATCGTCATCTTCATCTCCTGGCTTGTTCTATCGGTCATCCTTCATATCTCCTGGCTTGTTCTATCGGTCATCCTTCATACTTAAGTCTTCAGGATGTCCTCATCCCCATTTCACATATGGGGCTCGTGCTGGTTATTAGATATTTTCATATCTAAATCTAACTACAACCAATACACCTCCATTAATACATACACAACAACATTCCTTCAATGCATCTACATCAATTTACATATTAACAACCTTAACAATAACCTTAATATTAAATTCAACAATACAAATCGAATGAATGAGATCGTTGAAAGATGTCATTGCTCCTACGTTGGGTGAGAATTCCAACTTCTGATGAAGATGAAGATGAAAAAGAGATTGATGTTATAAACAACAATTATTGTAATAATGTAACTTCAAGTAGATTTTTCAAAAAAAATACATTTCATTAATGGAGATTTCCAATTTTACAAATATTTGAAGCAAAATATATATATATATATATATATATATATATATATATATATAAAGTGTCCCTTTTACAACCATAAGAGACCTATAAATAAGATGAATTGATTTTTGAGATCGTTTACTATACAATTAAAAAATACAAATAATGTCCTATCTATCAGAGCGTAAAACGAAATGAGAAATAACTCGATCCAAATTTTCAAAACAATGGTTGTAATGAAAGGTTTCTTAATAATTTTTAACAATAGAGTTACCTCCCAATGAACATTGTTGACACTTCCTTTAAAAAGACTAGAAAGCCTAATTAATATCTATATAGAAAACCTAAGAAAAGTGTAAATTAGCTAGATACAACTAGATGGAGAAGTTTATTATGAGTTACAACGATTTTATTAGGATTCCGACTCTTACATGACTGCACATTAGCTAGACTCCTAGATGTCAAATGTTGTTGGACTAAGCCTTAAGTGATTAGAGTTGAGTTTAAGCCAATATTTGTAGAATCATTGGAGTTAAGCTAATATTTAAGTTATTAGAGTTGAAGTTAAGCTAATATTTGTAAAATAATTGGATTTAAGCTAATAGTTGTATCGAATAGTTATCCAATATAACTGTGATTAGTGTTGAAGTTAAGGTAATATTTCTAGAATCATTGGAGTTAAGATAATAGTTATATCTAATAATCAATGGAGTTAAGCTCATAGTTGTATCTAATAATTGAATAGTTGAATATTCATTACTTATCACATGTTAATTAAGTTATTTTCTATTTTTTTGAAATCATTAATTATTAATGTTTGATAGAATCAATCTAGAGAGTACACTTTTCTCATTCTTTTTTAATTTTGGACGACACCCATAGAATCAATCTCAACAGTACACTTGCCTCATTCTCGTCGGTAGATGAAAACGCATAGATGGTATTACATCCCAAAATTTAAAGATATATATGCCTATCGGTGTAATAATGGACGGGGTTAAGCTCGTAGTTGTATCTAATAATCTAATACTTGAAGATTAATTTTAATTTTTACAACTATCACTAAGTGTATTTATCACAAGTTAATTAACCTATTTATTATTTTTTGAAATTATTAATTATTAATTTTGGATAGAATCAATCTGAAGAGTACACTTGTCTCATTCTCGTCCATATATCAAAAGCATAAATGGTAGTCCATCCCAAAATTCTAAAATATATACACCTATCGATGTAATTATATTAATGTGATTAATCATATTATTAATGTTAATAATAATAATGTTATTTTAATATTAATATTAATGTTATTTTAATACTATTAATAGTATTTGATATTAAAACAATTACTTATGCATCAATGTTAATTCTAAAAGTTATACATTAACATTAATATAATTAAACGGTACATTATATATTATGATATAAATTTGAGTGTTGGCTCTCTCTTTTTACATATGGGTGAATTAGCTGATTGTTAAATGGCATCTCCCTACACAATATTATGTCATAAGAAATCAACGTTTTCGGTATAGTGAAGTTAATAAAACAAATTTACAATAATATAATTAGGTCAATCATTTCCTTTACTCAGTCATTCTATAATATACCAAATTTTGGACCTAACACTTATAAGCATGTGCCTATTGATTATGATGATTATCGTGATGTTTTATTTTTATATTGGGTCGAAGACCCCACTACATATGAACATGATGATTTTTTTTATATATTGGGCGTCAGCGAATTATTGATGATATATCTATATGCTTAATTGTGTTGGGCATGGACCCTGAAGCACATGATAGATGAGATGTTTTGTGTTGAGCGAGGAACTCTGGAGCACTTGAGTGATTAATGATTTGTGTTGAGTGAGAAGCTCTGGAGCACATGAGTACTTACCTTTTTGTTGAGCAAGAAGATCTGGAACACGTGAAAAGATAATTGGATGTGTTGGGCATAAGCCCTGGATCCTTCCATGTTGATGTTGAGCATAATCTCTGGAGCATCGGATCCTTGGCCATTGTATCCCTAGGTGTATCATACAAGTACATCCTAGCACTAGTGTTGAGCGAGGAGCTCTGGAATTGTACTGAATTGTAACTCCCTATTAAATCATTGAGTATGGGATGTGGTAAGAACTAGGGGTTACTGAAAATAATTTAATAACTTCCGAGTGAAAATGGCTCAAAAAAAATATTGATCTCATCATACTTATTTATAAGTGATTAAATGAAATTTCAAATTTCTGTATTCTCACCAAAGTACTGAAGAGCTACCACATTATACAAGGGAAATCCAACATGCAGGGATGTTTAGAGTTGCCTAACCTAGTAGACCTAAACTATCTACCTACTTGACCTTAATGAAGAAGTGTCATTAAGTATAGGGATCATGGTATATGATGCCGAGAGACAAATGTTAACAAAGTAATATATTATTATGTACTTTATACATGGTATGTATAAATAAGCAAATATATTAATAATATAAATAAATGAAAGAAAGAAGAGAATATCCATTAGTTATTATTTATTATTAAATATTAATAAATATTATAATGTCTATGAAAGTCCAACTAGGAACTAGTAGAAAGTTCCTAAGTTAAAATATTAATAACTACCCAAAGTAATTGAAAAAGGTTAAATCAAGAAACCAAGGTTTCTTGATTTAATTGTCCCTTTGACTGAAAAGTGTGACTATAAAGACTCAAGCCAAGGAAAGGCTTGGGGTTTGAATTTTATCCGGGTAAATTATTATTTCTTCCTATTCTGCTCTCAAGTGATTTCTAGGAGAAACTTTTTCCTGCAAGGAAGAGGAGAATTGATTCAAAACTGAATACGAGTTATAAAACCCTACCTAAGGAGCTTTAAGATACTTGCATGTTGGAGTCGAGCTTGGGGGGATCCATATTTAAACAAGGAATGGTTTCAGTTCATGGTTGGGTGGAACGTGGTAGTTCCCAAGTGATTTGATCATCAAACAGAGGTCAGATCTACATTGAATTGTTAATGTTGGTTATTTAAGTGTGTAGGTTCAGCCATTAATAGAGCTTCGATTGCAGGTATGAAGCCCTAGACTATGTGCATTAATTTCTAGATTTATTGGTTATGCTAGGTAAATGATTTCAATATCTTTCCTAACCCTATGGGATTGATATTCTTATTTGAATCTACTAGGGTTTTCACTTCTTAAATATTAATCTTAGGCTGCAAATTTGATCATATGTTGTATATCACGAGGGTTTGTACCTTCAATTTTTTTTGTGTGTTATTTTAAATACTTGGATTATATTTACTATAAACTAGGTTTTTTTAATTTCTCGTTAAGTATATATATTTTGTTCTTTAGGATTTATTACTCTACTGACATATTTCATTTGTCAGCAGAGGCTTACCTTAGATTTCTTTAAACGAAAACTAGTTTAGAAGTACAAGTTAACTATATATATATATATATATATATATATATATATATATATATATAAACNTAAAGAACAAATTATAACTAAAACAAAGTTAATAAATTATTAAAAGACCTTACAAGGTCTGTTTCCATAATACAAACTAAATACCATAACATTCCATTTAAAATAAGTATTATCATAAATATCCGAACAGAGAAGATATCGTGACCATCCATGTGATCCAATACCAAAACTCTGTACTCTTATAAAATCCATAGTCCAAGTCACGTAGTCAAAATCGCATCCATTCACATAACTCATGGCTATAAAAGAAATCCACATGGCTATTTAATCTATTTTAATCACATATCATTAAAAAAATTAATAATTAAAACCCTTTTTTATGCCAACAGAGGTCGCGACATCGAACTCATGGATGTTCAGACCCAAGGAAAAAACAATAATAACAACCATAGTATAACATGTTAAGCCAAAATCCAAATCATATAACCATACGGCTGGTACTTAACAATAAATAAAAACCATAACATAACGTATTGATCATGAATCAACCTTTTATATAATCCATCATTTATACCTCCACACATGCCATGCTATACAACTAATGTATGTGGGTTGCAATTACAAATATATCAAATTCCATGTAAGAAACAATGAATACGCTAACAGTGAGGTCGTAAAGACCCTAGCTACAGCACGACCTCAGCGAATAAACAATTTAAATCCACAGTCCATTAACTATAAACCCACAGTAAGCGTTGGTGATCAATCTTTTCCAACCCATGGATTTTCCACAGCCCCAACACCATTTATTTTACAAATGTTCTAATAAAAATGAAGAAGGAAATTGCATACACAGTATATCATTTTAACCATCGTTGTCACACATTTAGGAACAATACACATATCTATTTGTAACAGATTATACGAAAGTCTTTTTATACAGCTGCCATTAAAGGCTGAAAATGAAGCTTACACAGGCAAGCCAATGGTCTATGGCACCATTGCAAGCAATGGTGCAACCCATGTCACTAACTCCCAAGTCTTCAAAATTATTTACTTAACCAAAATGATAATTTACTTAAAAAAAGACAAAATGTACCATTATTCCCAATCCTTTTGTATTCACTGCTAACAGCACAAGTCTTTACTATCCCAAACATAAAACACATACACAAAGCCGAACATCCTTGAGGTTCAATTTATGGCTTAATTCCTTCACATCTAAAGACCCCAGCCTATCCTTTACAAGCCCAAAGGAGAAATAAAAAACCCACAGCATAAAACCCCAACCAAGCAACAAATCCAAATGCAGTCTATCCAAAAGGGACAAGAGGTAGAAAGTATAGACTTGCTAACATGCTTACCATGGCCACTTTGCAACACCGTGGAGCTAAGAGTGAAGTATGGAGCCACCCCACTTTCGCTACCCTATCACCTGCAACCAAAATAGAATACAATATGGGTGAGAAGTATGACCACATTTAAATGCAACAATGCAAACAATAGAAGAAATGCTGAGAAGCCGAACAGGATCTTACCTTCATTGCAATGGAGGTCACCTCCATTCTCCCCTACACAGAACAATACCAAACCACAACTCAAACCCAAACAAAATGCCAAATGATTTGTGAGCCAAATCCCTAAGCTTGGGATGGCCATAGAACCCAAGAAGCATTAATGGCATGGCTGGTGACCATTATCATTTTACAAAACCCCCTTCTCCATAGTTCAAACTTCGTTGCATTATCATGGACTTCACTATCCATGCAAAAGCTTAAACCCTGTTGACATATGGTTCAAACTTATGTTAATTTCACCACCCTAATCATATTCACCAAGTAATATATTACAATGATAAGGTTTAGTGCATTGTATAGGCCTGGTAATGCACTAACCATAAATCAAGCCATGCCATAGGTTTAAAATATAACATGTAAACTTTAGGCCTTAATTTATCACTTAAAAAACATACATTAATCCCTAAGATTAGGCTTAGTGAACATGGCATATGTAATATTCCATGTTAAATAATTTAACCCTCATAAAATCATTGTTCCTGGTTTTGAAAGCCATAAACTTAACCTGCAAATAGAAAACATGAGAAGTGTTAATAAGATCTGATAAAATGAACATAGAACGGAATTTCACTAAGATATATAAACAATGAGATATGAAACCATAGTAAAGTAAAATTAGTAAGTATACCTGATATGTTTCGGAGTCAGTAAAGGATCCAAGTCAACCCGGAGTATGTTATTTAAGATTCAAGACTTCTAGTGCTCGTTAAATAAGACCCCATACCAAGTATGAACTGCATGTGAAATAGAATAGGTTCCTTAGTTCAGAAAACTAAGCCTACATGTCAAGTAATACTTTACCGCTCAGACCGTCATGGGAGAACAAGTCCCACCACTCCACACACTTTGTTCCCAAAAACAAAGTTAAGTTAGAACTAAATACATAACAAAGTAAACAATGTGTTGAAGTAAACAAGGTTCTATACAAATCATTAACACATCGACAGTAATGTCAAACAACAGAATAATTTAATAAATAGACTTATGACATCGTAAGTAAATTGTACTAATAATAAATGACTGGAAGTAAAGGACAGAACATAAGGACAACTTACGAATAGATAGCAGTACAAGTAGTGTATGTATATTCTTCAAGAGTAATAATGTTCCATTCAGGTAGTTTTTACTAGCCTATAATTTTTTTTTTTCAATTTTTTGGGATATTACACATTCTCTTTATATGATATTACCACACACAATAGAAGGGAGGCTTGCAAGGATAATTGTAAATATGTTATTTTAAAATTTGGATAAGAATTTAAAATTGTTGCTATTCAAACATAAAAAATATTGCTAATCTCATATCAATTCACTCGAGAAATGGAAGAGCCTGTTTTGTAAATAAAAAACCACTAATGGGTGAGTGCACAAATTTGAGGGTCTCTTTTGGTGCATTAGATGCAATAGAAAACTAAAAAAATGGACATCCATCAACTTGCATGGATATTTTGAGACACTTACACAATGAAACTTGCGATAAGTAAAAAACAAGAAATGTAGGAAATTGAATGACCTTTTCAAATATATATATATTGAAAATGTTATTAACTATATAAAGTTTGATATTTTCTATAGGAACTTTTTATTTTTGGGACAAATTATAAGGTATATGTTTTTGTGGGTGCAGCGATTGAGTGACTAAATGATGGAATAAACTTACAAAAACGGGTATACATATAGAGAACATATAGTACTAGTGCATGACTATTTTTCCAATAATAAAAATAATATTTTTAATTTTCTTTTTAATTATCTAAGAGATCAAACCTCAAAAATGGTACGTCAATTGTGGTTGCAGAGTTTGAATGTCTTAATGCAATTATTTGGAAATGGGTTTTTATAGCATGTAGAGGTCGGTGTTCTTTAGTGCATCATAAAAAAATTTAAATGGTTGAGAAACGAAAGAGATATGGATGAAACACTAAAAGTGTGTTTTTTGAGTTGAGGAGTGATGACAGAAGATAAATAAGAAAAAAATAGAAAAAATAATTATTTTTGTTAAAATTTACACATTTGGAATCTGCAAAAAAACCATATATGTCTCTAAAATCTCATAAAAAATGGAGGTGTGCAGCATAATAAGATGAACGGCTAAACACAAGCATATTGAAAATTTGGATATAATGTTGAATTATCCATGGTTTATCATACTCCAAGGAATAGGAATGTTGAATCTGAAGTAGACACATAGGCATAAGAACTCCATGCAAGCATGGGTGGAGGCTCAGCCTTATCATTTGGAGGGAATACATTTTTTAATTTAAAAAAATTGCATTCCCATTTTAATGAAAAATAATGCGTGTGTGTTGATAAAATGGGAGTGCTATTTTATGAATCGAAATGCACGTGCATTATAAAATACTACAATGAATCTGATTTTGTAAGTTATATCAATTCTAAAATTATTTTATGTTCCCCCCCGCTCCCCTCTTCCCCCTAACTCTTACTAACCCCCCTCCTCCTATCCCTACCTTTACCCCACCCCCTCC